>PQWD01005454.1:0-37792 GCA_019425675.1 Leucinodes orbonalis
TACTCACTTAATTTTTCATCATCATCAGCTCGTAAACGTCCCCACCGAGGGGCACGAGCCAACCCGTAAGGTGTATAGGCCTTAGTTGTACACGCGGGCCCAATGCGGACAACGACGATCTCTTGGCAGGCGTGCGCAGGTTTCCTCCATCGCATGTTTGTTTTCCTTCACCATAACAGTGCCGGATAAACTAACATATTATTTCGAAATAGCATAGCAATGGTTCTTCAAACCCTTGAAAAGTTATTTCTTTAAATCAAGCTGTGTAGCAAAATCATTGTTATTTTAAAATTTGATGACGTCGTTTCATAGTGGACTGATAACAACAACTGACATAAATATGTGAAGTTTCACTTTAACGTACAAGTTTTCATTTTGTAATCCGCAAAATCTTTAGGTGTATCGGCCATTTATGCATTCAGGTTGCTTTGCATTTCACGATTGTAATGCAAGGTGGCATGTGGCTGCAGCTCTGCTAAGGTGCACCGGACGTGATCCGGTTATAACCGGTTATGGCTGCATGAAACTGGCATAACCGGAGTTAATGCTACACGACGTGTTGGAATCATTAAGTCTATTTCGGGTTTCGTTAGTTCTTTGTTGTCGCTCTGGATGGTAAAAATGGTAGGTTTACTGTGTGTTTTTGTGCAGAATCTAGTGTTCTTTCTACATTTTATTTGTCTACTGGATTATTATTAATAAAAATTCATTAATTAAGTAACCAGGACTGAGAAGTATTAGTAATTTTACTTAAACTATGGATATGCCAGTGCATCTTATATTAACTAAAATTGAGTATGTTTATATATAAAATAATTCACAAAACAACGTCTTATTTAAATTTCCATATTTTCCATTCAACTAAGAATATAAGGTATTGATTGTCACATTTGAGATTAACTGACATCAGAAAAAAATAATGACATTGAAAAACAGCCTTAATAAAAGGAATATACTATGTTTAAAATGTTGTAAATCCAATTAAATGGGGAAGAGTTTGCATTGGTTACTAATAATGCAAACGCCAACCACACTTTGCTGCAAAAGTCACGTACTACGCCCAATCAGTTTTCGCTATCGACACTTTAAATCTGACCGCTTAATTAACAATTCAGTGCACACCAGCACCCGAATTGCAGCAAATCAAAAAAACCCACATCACATTTCCTATCTCGCCGCAATGAAATCGTAATCAAAATGACAAATACGATTAGCAAAAACCGGCCCGCCATTTTGTCGCTAATGTCCGCTCGTAACCGTTACGCCGGTTTTAATCCGGTTTGATCCGGTGAATTAGTGAATTCGGTCACGGCGCGGCATCCTCGTCATTCGCTGGTTAATTTTCGACTCCTTAATCGTTGACGCGGTCCGGATGTGGTTAGTCGTCTATATTTGCATAATTTTAGAAGGACATGTCGTGACACGGCATCCCTAGAGGCTGTACAGGCTTATTACACGGGTTCCTACATTGTTCCAATTAAAATCATGTGTAAATGAGACTTTAATGAAACATCAAGTCATATTTCAATCACCATTTTGAATTAAATAACGTTTTGATGGATTGACTAGACATAATTTGATGCAAGTTATAAAAAATAAATAAACGCCCCACACAAATCGATAGTTAAAGCTTTTCTGAAATTTTAAATAAAACCATAGAATATCATTTATTTACTAGAAGAAACATGGTACATTTTGGGGGTCACAACATTATTTGATCAACATACAACATAGGAATGAAATACCTTTAAATTCTGTAATTAACAAAATGTGCCAATTTTTGACACTATAAAGCATTGTTTTACTAACAAGTTATTCCTTAAATGCTCGAATCAACAGATTCTGTTTTATTGGATACGGTTCTTATAAGAACTCTTCAAAATACAAGTTATGAGCGTTAAAATATGTCAACAATGTTTTTGGTTAGTTCTTGAACATAATCGAAAAGGATTTATTGTTAAACTTCTTCAAGGATCTCCAGCTAATACATCACTGCATTAAACACCACCATATTCAATTAAAGCCTATCAGCATATTCCTATATAGGCTACTGGCTGCTTCGTAACGACAAACGCGTCTAATTGGTGCGCCGGCGCGCGCTAAACGTGTTACCGCAGCGGCTGATCGTCAGCTGATTTGATACTGCCAATTAACGGTGGCCTGATGGAATGGGGATGAAGAAATTTACGTGGGATAAAGATAGATTTGTGATGAAAATTTAAATTACTGACTATCTGAGAGTCTACAGTCCATTTTATATTTAACGAAGAACTAGACATTTTTTTATCAGCATATAGCGTTCCAATGTCTTAGTGGGAAGGGAGTTGACGAACAAAATGTACGGAAAGTTAAAATGTTTGTAGATATTGGCGACTCAAAAGAGTAACTTCTGATTTTTTTGCTGAAGCCGTCTCATTAGAATCGACTGCCCAAACCGGGAGTAGAATGAATAAGTCTTTCATTTAATTGAAAAATTTTTTTTGGGTTTAAGCATAGCAATAAAAATAACTGAATTATTTTTATAGTCCACAAACATACTTTACATGTAATTCATAATATAGGACTTCACTGATCTGCTCTCTAGCCCCATAAATAATATTGTTCAACTCTAACACGTGTAAATGATTACCATTAATTGCTTGCAAATTGCACACACAATACGGTTTGCAAATACACAATTAGACACCTATGTTAGAACTTCAATTTCGATGCACTCCTTTATTCCGAACACGATTCGAAAACCCAAAAACCGACTAAAACGTCCAAATAAATCAACCAGCGCGGCGAATATCAAAACATTTGTAGCGTTCATAAAAAAACCGCGAACCGAATCCCCGAAGTGAATAAATCAAGTCGCAAACGACTGCAGAACCGGATCAGGCGGTAATCCCGGCTGGTAACCGGTTGTAACCGGATTTAGCCGGATACACCCGCCGGGCACCTGCGATAACGGGAGGTAACTTGCGTGCTAAGTTCCTCAAGTTAACTCGTACTGAGTGGCGATGGTTGTTTTTGGACAAGTTCTTTTTATCGGCTGTTCTCAGTAATATGTTATTTAAAACAATATTTTATCTTCTACACGATTCGTGTCTATTTGATATTCCATGTCATTGAAGGTTTCTTATTTTATAATAAGTACTATATATACGTTTACATGCATAACACGATTTATTTATCATTAAATTTTAATATTTTTTCATTTATATGATTTCATTAGTTTTGCTCATCAAATAGTTTTGCTCATCGAAACATAAAAAACTCTATAACTTTGATAAAGTTATTATAATTTTGATGAAAATTACACCTAAAATGTTTTCGAGAAACTTAAAATTAATGTATAAGTAGAAGAGTGATCGATTTGAGAAAAGATTTACCGAAACTCGATAGTTTCGGAACCATACTAGAATTTTAACGTATACAAAGAGTATCAAGTTATGAACTGACCAAAATATATTTAATTTAAAACCTTAACGACCCATTTGGTGCAAGGGTACAGTTCGCATCCCCGCATAAAACACATTTGGTGTATACATGTCTGTTTGTTGTCATTTAACTGTGGACTAGATGCGCTGTATGAATGTCAGTATATTTATTATATTAACAACCAGACGCCAAACTCAACGTCCCTATACTGTACTTCCACATTCATATATCTGACAATAAACTGCACACTACAGTAAAAGCTATCTTCATCCCCACATCCCGAGGTCCCCCTAGCTGATATTTGTATCTTTACTTGCATTGGACCGTTGACCTAAATACTTCCTATTCAAGTCATCGCGCTGAGTTGGTGTCCTTAGGGACTTTCATGCAAGTGTGACTCTGATTTTGTCGAAGACACCGGAAATGTTTCTTTTCGCCTGTATGGGAATTAAAGTGATACTTTTATTTTTACACTGCAAAAATAACACCCCTGGATCTACCGCCATCTTTTAAAACAGTGTTACCATAATATTACTTCGTCTTTTCTGTACAAAAATGCTAACGTGTCATTATAACATTATTGTTTAAAGAGATTGCCCTCCTGATCTCACGATAAGAATAATTTATTTACACAAGTTCCTCTACATGAAGTCATATCTGAGAAAGTAACAGATAATAGAAAATCAATTGTTTGTGAAACAATTATCCTTATTTCAACTATTCGATATTTGTATACCATAATTTAACATTAGAGCATTTAGATCTCCTGATAATAGTTTGCGTTCGTAATAGGGATCG
Organism: Leucinodes orbonalis; assembly: GCA_019425675.1. Classification (NCBI taxonomy): domain Eukaryota; kingdom Metazoa; phylum Arthropoda; class Insecta; order Lepidoptera; family Crambidae; genus Leucinodes; species Leucinodes orbonalis. Next base: position 4,222 of record PQWD01005454.1, read on the forward strand.
AATTTTATTTCTGATACCAACCGGTTAAGCCACATTATATTAGTAAGTGCGTTTATGTTCTTATTGTTCAGTAAAAACATTTAAATATTCGAGTAAACATCGAATACAGGAAGCTGATGACCAACCGATGATGATTAATTTGTTTTTCAACATCATCCTTTTAAACTTCCCATCCGAGGGGAGCCTATCCTTAAGGGTGTATAAGCTTTTAGCGGATGGTGACTTCACGCACACCTTTGAATATTTTCATAGGCATGTTTCCTCACGATGTTTTCCTTCACCATCCATCATTTCATAAAAAAGTAAAAATCGATTATATTACTTAATACATGGTCATTTGAGCCTAATTCAGCCGGGTATGACCAAAAATAACAGTGTATGCAATGTTCGATATGGTTCATCCACCAAATCGTGTACTAATCCAGATTATTCAAACCAAAGTTTACTTATATCTCACAACTTCTTTATTTTAACACTAACAAAATCAATTTATTCAAATAAGCTTTTCAAAACCACTTATGAATGTCAATACTATACACTAATGAAGGCTATCTCCCAGGTATGTCAACCTATGACACTACAAATTTTGCAGTAAAGCCATCAACTGCAATGTACTGCAAACTGCAGTCATATTGCACAGTTTCAATCCGCAGTGTAGTGCAAACGCCTCACGGTACTGTAACCCGGTCGCAATAAGATCTATGTTATTAAGTGCAAGCTGCATTTAAAGCACGGCTTAGTCAGTATCAGTTTAACGATGCCGTGCGACTCAACGGAACACCTGTGACCGATATAAGACTGGATTAACACAGAATAGTATTTTGCTTGTAGGTAACGACTGTATGGTCGTCGGTGGCTCATTGGTGTAGAATGTTGCCTCCGATCTAGAGGACGCAGCTTAAAATAACGCCACGTACAAATGTCTTTTCGAATTTTTTGCTTTTCGAAATTAAATGTAGGTTTATCCGACGCTCTTACGATGAAGGAAAACATCGTGAGGAAACCTGCGCACGTCTACGAAGTAATTATAGTAAAGGTTGTGCGTGAAATCGGCCAATCCACACTGGGCCCGCGGGGACGTCTAAGGCCTATACCTATACACCGTATACGGGTAGACTTGTGCCCCTTGGTGGGCACGTATAATGAGCTGATGATGATGAACGACTGTATGAATAAACCATGCTCGAGGTCGCTTTATTTGTATGTAAAATGTTGCCAAGACGACCAAGGATACCCTGATTTTCCCCTGTGAAAAAGATGTCAGATATCCTGTAGAGGCAAGCTTCTGCTGAATCTACACGTCATAACTCTACCGACCCTTACTTTAACAAATTCTACATATCAGTGAATATGTTTGGCTGTATCGTTTTGCTACTTTCGTGAGGGTGATGCGAGTATTTAGTTGCTGATCTGAAATAAATAAAACTTACATATTATTCTTCATATTTCATATAATTCCTCATATTTCCCCGGAGGCTGTGTGCAATACTGAAACACAAGCTAATGATGAGTAATTAATTATAATCATTATTTTTACAATTGTCCTTAATCTTGTTAAGTTGGATGCTTCTATTTTGTTTTATTCCATTGTTGATCTTGGGTTCAATAAGTGAACGACGTTTTCTGTAATACGCTTATCATACGAAAATGTGATCCTAATATTCTGTACAAACTAGAAAATCGAATGTGTTATTTTTAAATTAATTTAGTAATATTTTACGAATCTAAAGCGTTCATATTACTCCTCTTTCAATTAATACTGCACAACCCATCTGGGTTTCACAATTAATTGATGATCTATACTTTGCATCTGGCTGTATTTATTTATGACAGCCGAGATAAATACTTCCGCTGCATTATATTGTGTGCCAATCATGGACACCATTATAGACCAATAGCAATTAAATGATAAGGCGCCGTAGACTTTTAGCACCTGGGATCGGTCATAGAGTGTAAACTTTGCAGAAGGGTATTTCATACAATTCATTTTGTTACAATTCTATATCGTACCTATTAAGGTAATTGGTTAACTCATAGTTTGACCAGTTCTGGATCAAAGTTTTAGCGACGATGTAGCCTCTAGGTGTGTCCTTTTCCAAATAATCGCATATCGTCATTTTATTGAGTAACTTCATATGAAGTTAGGAACATCGATCAGTAGAATTGTAAGTAAATTATTGGCATTCAAAAACTAAGGCTTACACAAATGGCAATCTAATGAAATCGACTGAGACTGTCTGTATGCGGTCAGCTGATAAATTTTTGATTGGTCTAATCGTTGTTTGGTAATATAAATGATCTGAAAGGCGGAGTGACCTGCCCATATCGTCCCACTGCCTTGCCACACATCATAGCTTTGAAGAGTTTGGGCCGTAAACTACTACGCGGGCTAACGACTCCCATCCAAAGATAGTAGCCCAGACCAACAGCTTAACGTGCCTTCCAGAGCACATGGACTCGACATAACATTTTCGGTCATCCATCTGTCAATTGAACATTTCGACCAGTTGCTTAACTTGTACTATCGTCGATCGATTGGCCGCTACATGATCGAGATCTTAAATGAAGATTTCTATATTCAACAGTGATTTGGAATTAAATGAAGAGACAGAGGTAGAATGTTAAAAAGTAAAGTAACATTATACTTTCAAGCGCTTCTGTATTATATAATCTTTGGCAATAATACACCAGCTAAAAGTACTCAGGTAAATCTGGCGCGTAATAAATCTGTGCAAAAGGCATCTTGGACAAGGGAAGACGGATCGCTTCCCATATAATGAAGCATCGCCTGAACCTTATTAGCCGTCGTCAATCAAAACGCTTTTTAATAAAACAAATTTTGGAAATGTATAAGGTGTATTATATAGGTAAGATAAATTTGAAACTCAGTTGTTATAATTTGGAATCTCATTATATTCTTGGTAGACAACATATTCTTATTACATAATCACTACATAGTATAAAACAAAGTCACTTTTGCTGTGCCTATGTGCGCTTAAATCTTTCAAATTTCGCAATGGATTTTGATGCGGTTTTTTATAGGGTTATAAGAATAAGGTTTATATGTGTAATAACATCCGTTAAATAGTGGAGAAATACTGTTATTTTTGAGGTTTTAATTAAATATCTTAAGAAAATTGTTGATTTAACATAGACAGATTTAATAATTGTGGTACTTTGCGTTGCGGCTGTACCGGCCGACCGGGTAGGCGGTGGTACGTGCCTCTCACGAATATTACCATTGTACCCGTGCGAAGCGGGGCGGGACGCTAGTATATGTACATATATAAAATAGAACAATATTTTTTGGTTTTTATTATTTTACTAAATAACTAAACTAAACGTAGGTACAAAACAATGTGACTATCTGTCACTATGTTTTACAACTATATACAAAACAAATGAAAAATATTTGACATTCCGAATCAGTTATTTTTTAAACTTTATTTTGTTGGCCGATGTTAAATTAAAAATCCTCAAAACCGCGACCATTTGTTCACTGAATTGAATTTTGTGCTGAAAGGTACATACACGTTTTAAATACGCCGGGACAAAAAGTTTGCAGCTTCAAATCCATGTACTTTTGAATTTTCGAAATTATCTGTATGATTATCCGATGCTCTTACGGTGAAGAAAAACATCATGACGAAATCTATGCACGCCTGCGAAGTTTCAAGGGTTGTGTATGAAGTCGGCCAATCCGCACTGGGCCCAGGTGGTTAGTAGGCTCCTGCGCCTCGGTAGGGACGTATAATGAGCTGATATGATGATGGCGATGAAATGGTAAATTTTAGATCTCCGATAACCTAGCTTACGCGATGAAACACAACGCGTACGTTTTTTGTCAGTTTCTGTAAGGGTAACACTCCAGTCGAGTCGGCCAGTTCGTGCCGACGCATCGCTCTCGCGCATAAAAATTACCGCGTAAAAGAGACCTAATATCTGTGTTTTTGTTGGTGACTGTTTATCAGTTGTTGGTCTGAATCAATGCCGCTCTGTCATGGTCGGGCGTATCATTTACCATCAGGTGAGCGTGTTGACCATCGCTGATACACGTTGCCACCTTAGCCCTTTTGTAGCTAGATCTAGTACTTTTTAGTATAGGGGAACTCCTTTTTTCACGATTTAGCCCGAAAAGAGCAATCTAACTTTTTTTCACTGTCTTGAAAATATTACCAATTATGAAGTTTTCGACATGCAACAAGCTTACTATTTTGCTATTCATCGGTCATGATAATCTTTTTTAGACGCTCTAAAAATACGGCTTGATTATTTCAGCATTTTTAGAACAGAAATTCTTCGATGCTCAATCTAGCCCTTAAAAAGTCCTTGTTCTAAAACTAAGGTGGCAACACTGTCGTGAATACTTTGTAAAATGAAAAAAAAAATAAAAAAAATATGCTCGTATATGGACACCCTATTCACCCCGTTCGTGGATTAAAATGCGATTAAAAACTACAAGATAATGAACGAACAACGTGTAACCGATCCGGAATCACTGGCAATGTCCGGACGCCGATTGATACGCGACGTTCGCTCGAATTGAAATGAGATTTTCGCTGTGAAATCCAACTCATCATGCGTGATTTCATTAGTGTTCCCTTTTTATTTCGACTTTTGCTGGTATCGATTTGGTAAACGCGTTTGGATGATACGATTTTAGAGTACCGATTGTCGGTATATTACGAGATTTTCATTTGAGATAAATTGTAAAACGCGCAATAAGTCACGCCTGTACGTTACCTGATTACCCTCATTTTCAGAAGTTTGCCAAGCGACTGTTTCCTTTGAATGCTGACGACCAACTGCTATAGAAGCTTGCGCCAGGGTTGCCAACCCCGAAACGAAATTCCTCGTACATAAGCATCTAAAAATCTCGTACTTTCGAACCTCATACATCTAAAAAAACGCTTGCATCACAAAAAATACTAAATAAAATTAGCCTTTGCTAGCTACTTACTAAAAAACGACACATTGTGATAAAAACGACTAATGTGGAGAACAAAATGTTTATTAATCGGGGTTTTCCCAATTGACATAGCTACTACACCCTGAAAACAATGATGCCACCTAAAGTTCAAGTTCTGATAGATATCACTAGTTTTTTAATATGAAGCATGGTCATATTACAAAATCTCGTACATAATTGTACGAGGTTGATAGTGTCCTCGTACCTCGTACGGAAGACCGCAAATCTCGTACTTGTACTAATAACCGTACGTGTTGGCAACTCTGGCTTGCGCCATCTTTATAAAGGGTTCTGTGTGACATCACATCCATAAAGCATCAGTGTTGCTATTATAATCGATTTGCAACTGAACGATAGTGCGAAATAAATAGACAGTTAATAAAAAATACGATGACTAAAAAAAATCTCGACATTCTTGACTCACTTGTAAACAACGGATACCTAAATTCTAATGTTTGTACAGCCCGGGCATCGATCCTTACACCCTTGATGTAATAAATGTTTCAATCATTTCACCAGATGGGTCGTCTATAACTATTTCATACATATGAATAACCTAGTCAGTAACAAATAATTTTCATACCACATTCCGATATTGAATAAAACGCGTCCATCGCGATATAACCCGTACATTGCAGATTTCGCACTGTAATCGGACTTAATGTATGGGTAACTGATGTTAATGCAATTGGTGAGTGTCCTTTTGTGCTTTCCGATTTCATTGTTGTTCCGTTGAAAATCTGGCTCGATTCTTAAATACACTAATGTGTTTAAATGTCATAATATTGGCTATAAACAATAGTATTTTTTTGGCGAGCGCAGATGGTTCTTAGCTACAATGATCGCTGATGATGCTAGTGAAGCAACTATACCAATGGTCAGTCACAGATGGGTGACCAAAATATAATCTTGAATCCCGTGCGTTTCAAAAGCACGTTGCGCCTTGGTCAGAGCTACTATCTTTGGACGATAATTGCTAACACCTACATACTAGCATTAGACCGATATAGTGAGATGCGGCCTAATCTCCCTATATTTTAATTTTGAATCTCTTCGCAGGCGTGCGCAGATTTCCTCACGATGTTTTCTTTTACCGTAAGAGCATCGGATAAACGTACAAATAATTTCGAAAATTCGAAAACACATTGGTACGTGGCAGGATTTGAACCTGCACCCGCCAGATTAAAAGGCGATCCACACCAATGAGCCTACGATGTCTGTAACAATATCATATACAATACGCGCCAACTCTTAAGTTCCACCAAGTTTCTCCATAAAACTACGGCGGACATTATAAAACACCTCCCTGGGATGCTTTGACGGGGTTTAATTAAAAAGTTGGTCGCCCCAAGCACGAAGTGTTAATCCCGTGCGTCCAATCGTGCTCCGGGGTTTGGTGACAGAGTTTAGCCATGTACCTATGACTAAAACCGGGTAAAACCCCTTCTGTGATACCTCAAACTTAACTGATTTCCTGGTCTTAATATCCCCTTCTTTTTAGCGTGTCGAAGTCGAACCCAAATAAAAATTTTAGAAAGCAGACACAGTTACTGCATTATTTTAATTTTTGAACGGGTCTACGCATATGATTCCTAAAAACATTTTTAAAATCTTTTATATGCCGACATTTGACCGCCATCTCACCTGATGGTAAGTGATGATGCGGCCTAGGATGGACCATGCCTGCCTAGAAACAGGTTAAACATACGCTAAAACTTAGGTTAAAGGCTTTTGTAGAATTGGTCACAAAAAAAATCTACGGACGCTATAATTAATCAATGTCATAATAATCAGCCTATAACCAACACAGTGTCCGCATGCTGGACTACAGGCCTTACTAATTGGCATGACTATAATCAATCATTATTATCATCAGCCTATAGCGGCTCATTACAGGTTATAGGCCTTCCGCACATCAAAGATATGGGCCACAATAATACTTTTCAATAAATGGCCCGAGGACTCATTGTAATTGAATCTTAGAAAACTCGAGACATTTTACCCGAGACCCAAGTTTCATAAATGCGGCAAATAAGACAAGGATGTAAGAATAACAAAGGCTTATTATCGGATGCGGCATCCCACCGCGCAGTAAAACGTTAATATTATGAGGGCCACCGCGATAACCGGCGCAAACACCATCAATATATTGCTGTTTTGACAGAATAGTGATGCGACGGTATCGATATGTCAATTATGTACAATTAGCTGGGTGGATCGATGGAAGCTGAGGGGTGTAATGGCTTGGCCATTGTAGTCTGCGGATGCGAACTGTTTTGTATATTTTATTTCACATAATTTTAAATACATTGCTAACTAATAAAATTTTTATAAAAGTTCAATCCTAAACTAACTCTACATAGCCAGCAATGTAGGTATTATAAAATAGTTAATTTTTTTTCCACAAAATTGGTGTAAAATTTCTTTCATTTATCAGTTCACTGTTGAACTAAGGACTACGTGAAGTGTTTTTATCATGATCTGCACGCTTGAAGACGATTTGGGGATAGCAGAACCTGCGTTGTTACGATACTACGTATTGACCCTATTCGCCTCCCTACTGCACCCACGGAAAGAGTAGACGTGGTAACAATTGTATTCTAATCATCTTCATATTAGTTTATTATGTCACCATATAAGGGGTACGAGCCTACCGTAAAGGGTGTATAGGCCTTTGTCGTCCACGCGGGCACAATACTATTGGCCGAGTTCACGCACAACCTTTGAATCTCTTCGCAAGCGTGCGCAGGTATCCTCACGATTTTTTTCTTCACCGTAGGAGCGTCGTACATATGTGGCTGGATATGAAACTGCACCCTCCTGATCGGAAAGCAATAGTCCACACAAATGAGCTACCGATTATATTTTTGTTAATTCCAAAGAATCCTTGAAAGATAAAAAAAACTTTTTATTGAGTTTGAAACAACCAGGTTCACGACAATTAACAAATATCGTGAATTTAATAGTTCAAAATTATCGATACCTATAATATTTAACAAGTTATTTCCCCTCACTAGACGCGCACAGGTAAGCAACCGAAGCCTCCCGCAATAACGTCGTGTGTGCTAACCCTTGCCGCATGTGTTTACTGCATAAACCCGTAACTACCTACATCTGAAGATAAACCATCAGTGGGATACATGACACAGAGTTTGAAAAGAAAGAAAACATTTATAAATCCAATGTACCGCGACACAATCACATGTAAACATATCACAATAAACAAACAAAAATAAAAATTTAACAAAGAACACAGAAACAACATGTGCTACGATGCCTGAATCAAACGGACTCACTCAGCATAAGCCAGGGACACCAGTAGTGAACCCTGGCGCCGATTTTCAGTGAGTGAGAGTTTGAAGCTATTAAATACTTATAATCGTCGGTGGCTCATTGGTGTGGACTGTTGCCTTTTGATATAGAGGGCATAGATTCAAATCCCGTCATGTGTCAAGGTTGTGCGTGAAGTCGACTAGTCCGCACTGGGCCCGCGTGGACGACTAACGCCTATACACCCTTTACGGGTAGGCTCGTGCCCCTCGGTGGGGACGTATATTAAGCTGAGATGGCCTTATAACAATAAAATTTACTAGGTGGTAGACTCGGTACTGAGTCGTCTCGGTAGGCACCATCGCAGTGCCAGATATCCTCTCATGAAATAGAAGTGTTTTGCACTTCTATGTTTTGGAGTGGCACTGTAGCTAGTGAAATTACCGTATAAGAGACTTAACATCTGTTGTCTTGGGTGACGGGCGCAGCGCGGCATTGATGGAGGATAATAGAAAGAAAGAAAATACATTTATTTGACCACAAAATTAACATTACAAGACTATAACAGTACAAAACAATTCAACGACAAAGAAAAAAAACAAAGAAAACAAAACAAGAAAACAAACAAAAAAAAACAATGTAAAAGAACGAAAAAAAGCAATCATTGTATACTAATAAAATAGAAAATACAATATATTTATGTGGTCAAAAAGCCCTGTCTCAGCTTTGTTGCGTGTGTTGAGTTGGTATTAAAATAATTCAAAAGTGGACACGGCAACGCTGTTATTCTGACAGAGCACAAGTGACTATCATGGATAGAGATAAAGGATAAATAAATAAACAAATGAAAGGCTGTCTTATTGACTGTCAATATAAACAATAGGTATTTAAATACAATTTAATAAAGTGATAAATTTAAGAATATTGGCATATGCATAATACTAATTAAATAAATATTACGATACATATAATAGTAATAATATACACATCTATGTATAAATAATATAAATGACATTTATATAAACAAGGCTGTACAGTGTTGTTTCCCTTGCTGTGTGTGTGTTGTGAGAGTGAGTTCATCAAAATGTCAAAGTCACATTTCAATGTTTTTATTTAACTGCCTTGTAATTTTAACAAAAATAATAACTTATGGAAGTGAATGAAAGTTGAAATTGCCACGCCCTGCACGTAAACAGATGTAAGACTTTGGCTATTCTAACATTAAACCGGGATAAATGATAAGTGTTATACATCTGTGCATATAATGAATCAAAAACTAATATCAATTCTGGGAGCACGGCCTCGCCTACTGCGTAAACGACCAACAGTAAGTATCAGGCCTTACATCCCTTGTAATAGCAAATAATTATTTTTAAACATTTCTTAAAAGACACTTAATGTTCTCATGTTACGCACAGGCGGTGGGAGGTCGTTCCAGCAGCGCGAGGCAGCGAATCTAAAGGAGCCCCGAAATGCTGTGGTGTGGTGTTAGGTGTGACAAAGATATGGGTGCATATATATATAATAACTGTCTATCAGGTTGGTTTCCTCCAATGCCGCTCTGACATGGTCAGGCATCAGGGGAGCGTCTTGGCCGTCCTGTACACTTATTGTAACATAATAAAACCCAGTAACGCAAAAAGATCTCCAAATAATCTGGGTCATGCATAACCCCAGTACACTGAGTACATCCGTATACTTAGTAACCCTAAGTAAGTGGCGAGTAAGCACCGCGCAATATGGCGGGCGATGTGTGCACAACCCTTCCTCGCTGTTGGATCACTTTCATTAACTCCGGGGCCTTTTTATTCTACGTAAATTTGGGTGGATTTTCTCCTAGATTAATTTGTAAAGTTTTGAGTTTATTATTTTATAGCGAATGCTTGTGTTTGAATTTTTTAGACCATTAATTCCTCACATATAAAATGTGTCTTCATTTAACGCAATGTATTGATGTAGAAAACCCTACAACTAATTATTATCTATATAAAAGGTATCTGACTCCTTGGGGTTAATAAATTAAACGCTACTAATTCAATAAAGATAATTGTTACTTTTCTTTCAGTCGCATACTTAGTATACATTTATATTTGCAAGACGAAAAACAATTATTTTGTTATAATTTTGGAGATTCTCATCTTCTTTATGATGAAAAACTTCTTTCTATATTGCATCTACCTCTATCTATCTATGTTTGAATTACAAATTTATATGCACGTTAATGCATATTAAATTACTACAAGCTGTAACCACAAAAAATAATAATAAAATATTTCTAATTAAACTATTATCAGATATATATCTGATAGTAGTAATACCGTTGGCGACATACGTGGTTGCAATTATATAGTATCCACTCAAGTATCCACAATCAAACCCCAAAACAAAGAAAGCGAAAAATTTTCATCCAATAAACTTTACAAACGTCTTGCTCTTCGAACCATTTGCGTGACAACTCCTAACAAATCTGGTACACAGCACCCCAATACATCCTACGCGTCTAACCCTCAAATCTTCAAAGCCATACCCTGATAGATACCCGCCGTTTGTCTTCGTTAAATGGGACCCGGGCGCCTCATACCCCGATGTTTGCATCCGGGTCCGAGAGGCCCGGCAAAAATATCCCTTGCGCAAAAATCGGCAGTACTTTAAGGGTTATTTAGTGACGCCACGTTGGCAGGTTTTGGGTTTTAAAAAATAATGCCGGGTTGGATTATGGGCTGTCCACAAATAAATATGGCGTGTTTGGAAAAGTGCTCGCTTTGAGTTTTACATGTTGAGAGTTGTGAGTTATTTGCGTGCAGATTATCGTAATTGAAATGACGAGGAAACGTTTCTAGCTATAAAATGTGAACGTTATTAGTTATTAGAAATAAAAAAAACGGTATTTTGTGAATAGAATTTGCGTTATTATCGACATAAAATTCTTCACCATGTATAAAAACCTATCCACGATTTTTGCATGTTTTAAGATATTCATTTTCAATGTGTACTTATCGGTATTATTTTTCTTTCTCAATGAGGTAAAATTCTGGCAATAAAATTTGATTTCAAAATATTGCTTAAAATGGGTTTCATTTTATCAAGCTTCTCTCCCATGATAGGTATTCCCATATACAATTGAGACTCTTTTGTATTAGAAATGTTGGCTGCAAGTACTATAATTTTATAATATTCGACGAGGAAGCATTCAATAGTATAAAATTAAAAAGTATTTTATGTCAAGGTTTTATCATCATCATCATCAGCTCATTAAACGTCCCCACCGAGGGGCACGAGCCTACCCGTATAGGTGATTAGGCCTTAGTCGTCCACGCGGGCCCAGTGCGGATTGGACGACTTCACACACAACCTTCGAATCTCTTCGCAGGCGTGCATGAAGGTTTCCTCACGATGTTTTCCTTCACCGTAAGAGCGTCGGATAACGTACATATATTTTCGAAAATACATTGGTACGTGTCGGGATTTGAACCTCAGCCCTCCCGGTAGGAAGGCGACAGTCCACAACACTGAGCAAGGTTTTATACAAAACAATATTTGTAATAAATAAAGTATAACTGTTGTTTGCATACTGCAAATTAACTGATGGTTGATAATTTTACTCAATATAGGCTGAAAACGCCTTACCAAGAGTCAACTGTTCTTATATCAGCAGACACTATATCCGGCCATTTCGTTGCTTCAATCGGGAAGCATGGTGGCCACATGCTGCCTTGTTTAACCCTCGACCGCCAATGACGCCTTAAGTCGCCAGGCACAATAGATATTATAATGTCTGTAATCAGGGGCGGGTCAAAATTATTTATTGCACAAAAACCATGAACATTATTTACGCATGTATACACAAAAGGCGACCGTATTGCTATGTTAGCAATCTCTGCCAGGAGACCTTTGAATGAGAGAGCAACCGAATCGCCTTTTGTTTTTAGCGGGGTCTAGTAGTAGCCCAAGAAGCCCTAAGGTAAATCCGGCCCTGTCTGTAATCCCGGCATTCAAAGGGGTAAAAAATCTCAATACAACTGAATTCCACATTAAGATTTTAACATTTCCACCTCGTTGTCCTCAGGATCTACAGTCAGAGATTGAGACCCACCGCGATGTGTACGCGTCTCTCACCGGCACAGGCCGGAGACTCCTGGGCTCGCTGTCCTCACAAGAGGACGCTGTTATGCTCCAGCGGAGGCTGGACGAGATGAACCAGAGATGGCACCATTTAAAGGCGAAGAGCATGGCTATAAGGTAATATAAGATTTTTGAATAGTACTTTATGAACATTGCCGTAGTTTATTATTGCCGCTGGAAGACGTATCAATTGTAGGTTATCCGTGCAAACATTTGTGTGCACGAACATGTCAGTTTGTATTGATCAGGGTGTTTTCTATCAATTTTGTGTATTTCAGTCAACAACAATACAATTAAACTATTTGACAGTTCGATTTATTCGAGCAATTTGAAGACACCATTTTGGTTTCGATACACCTGAAACAGAAAAAAATGTTAATAATCGCGGCAGGTCGTCAAACGACACGACTTATAAAGCAGCTCCCATGTACATTAGAATCATTATAATGCCGACCAACTTAAATAAAGGTTGTTATAACCATAGACATATTATGAGGTAGACAGACTGTTTATTGAAAGGCGGTGTCTAATTTTTGTTAGTGTGCAGTTACAGATTTGTATTAGTGTGCGTCACTAGGGATGTGACCTTGGTATCGAACATATTGCTAGAATTAAGCCGGGCGTCGTCGTCGCACCTGCAGAATTAGATGATTTTAAATTGTGTTAAAAATAACATGGAGTCAGATACAGCAACGCTGTTAATTTTATCTACAACAAAAATTAAAAATAAAGCGTTACCATAATACATTTTATACGCAAATATTTTGAAGTTTGGTCTTCCTGGGTTAAAAATTAGATGATGTTGGAACAAATAAAACAAAATATAAAATTGGTAGGTATTAAATAGACTATATTATATTTTTACGGTAAAATAACAAATTTTAAATAACACTCACAAACTCAAACTTCAAAATTATTTTATTTAAAAAATATATACTGAAAGCCTCATTATCATTTTAAAGACCCATACATACATACATTGATAACCCACAATAGTGTGTATCATGAAAAAAAGTTTCAGTTTAAAATATGCGTTAAAAACATTTCTTTTTTTCATGTTTTTTTGTTAAAATTATAATGTGGATTACAGAACACAAATATGTTCTTGCAAAATTATAAGAATATTTTTATAGTTTTTAAATTTTCTGAGAAAAGTTGATGTGATATTCGGACAAACATACAGACATGACGAATCTATAAGGGTTCTGTTTTTTGCTGTTTGACTACGGAACCCTAAAAAGAAATAAAAAAGTATTTTGAATCTACCACTTGGCCATTATCAATTTGCAATTGTTTTTGTCCTTAATCAGATATCAACACAGTGAGTTGAGCAAAGCCTGGAGTTCTTCGTAGGCTCCCAGTTTTCACGCCTTACACTTTTAACCCATTCTTCTCTGATTTGTGGACATTTCGGGAACCTAAAAATTCAATAATTGTATAAAAGAAACTGTTAAAGAAATACTATCGATGGAATTAAATTCTATGTTGAGTACATCACTATGTAACATCCTTAAATTTTCATGCATAATATTAATTGTTTTAGACGTAATTTCTACAATTAATACAAGCTAATGTATGTCTAACATTATTTAAAGTCTACTACTACATGTTTTTTATCCATAAGTCTCATTACAACTACGTAATATGAATGAAAATGTCGTCAAATATTTACTTATGAAATGATAATTCCGGGTCTTTTACTCCTCCTTTGGTGGTTCTTGAAGAACAATTTACCACAGAACACGACATTTTTCTACGTTTACTTATTTCTTTTCAAAATATTTATTAAAATTATGACACTTTGTGAAAAAATTTGCACGACAGCTCGTAATGTTTTGGCCTCTTTGGAGGCCACAAAAATGACACGACGTCAGAGTTGTCAAACGTCTATCAACCGTCTCTTCTACTCGTAACTAGGATTCGTGTGATAGACAAAGATACATGACGTGTATTGTATTACAATGATATAAGAGCGGCAACGTCTTATGACTACATCTAGTACATGCTTAATCTAAGGTTATAACCGTAACGCCTGCAACGAAAATACTAGCAATATCATTATCTTTGACAGTGCTAATTATATTTAAACAGGAGATAGCTACTTTCGTTATCTACTTGGAATAAGAAACTCATTAAAGATCAAAGGATATTGGTTGATTTTATAAAAGGCAAAAATTAAGCAATCACTTTGGGAAATTCCGTGTAAAAAGGGAATAGTGTCGATTGACTGATCGCTAATGTAACCACTCTAATTCGTTTTAAAATTCATCTCCGTGCAGAATTTGGGGGTATGACGGGAATTTCCACCATAATTTGCCTTTAAATTGGCCGTCCTCTAATTTTGCAGGTGGTTAATTGAGCCCTCAAGCTATCTGTCCTTTAAGGGACGCTCAGTAGGGTTGCGATGAATTTGCTTAAGTACTTGTGAAATGCTGTTGGGCTTGAAAAAGTTCCGGGATTGCGATTTAAAATTTATTACGACGTTCTTCGCTTTTCGTGACCTCGAGGAAATGAAAACATCGAAATCTCAGAAATATGTATACTTATGGTTGCAAAGCTGAACATTAAAACTGCAGAACCTACAATTAATTATATTGTAGTCGTTTCTTTAGATATCACTGAGTATAAATTAATTACAATAATATATCTACGAAATTTCAAATTTAAAATGAACATGTAATGCAAACAGGATTTGCCATCAAAGTGAAATAAGATAAAATGAAATTATGTGCTCTACGAGTACATTAACAGTTCTATTGAAATTTCAAAAGTTACAAATACTTTTTCAGCACATTTATGCAAAACGAAACACATATCCACACTTGTCTTTGTGCTGTGAACGCATCGAATTCTCTAAGCTCCCCTTCCGATTCCCCCTCACCCCCCACATCAATGGCGGAAATGTTTTATGTCCAATAATAACGTACAATGGTTGTAGAGTACCCTAGTCGCGAATAAATTAATGCACACGTTTTTAATTCATGTAAACGAGGCAATGACAGTGTACAAAGACTAAATAATATGTGTTGTAATGTTTTAAATACGTTAAAAGCGGATGCTGTTGTTATCAACAGATATTTTATGGATAAGTTGAATTTCCTTTTTAACTAGACCTTTAGCGTCAACGCATTTGAATTGCGTAAATAGTATATTTTCAGTGGTACTTTGAAATACGCTTGTCGCATACCGATTATTGTAATCAGTTTTGCATCATATAACTATATAATGAATTTCTGGAAATTAGCTCCAATTTTTAAAAAAGTAATTAGCCTTGCTATTTTTTTAGTAGGATACAACAGCTCGGACCAGAGGTCGATTATTTACATTTGATACCTATTCATAAGTGTTGACTCGAAACCTCAAATGAATTATTAAATTTTATTTTATTCGAGCGTCGGTGGCTCAGTGGTGTGGACTGTCGCCTTCCTACCGGGAGGGCTGAGGTTCAAATCTCGACACGTACCAATGTGTTTTCGAATTTTCGAAAATAGATGTACGTTATCCGGCGCTCTTACGGTGAAGGAAAAACATCGTGAGGAAACCTTCATGCACGCCTGCGAAGAGATTCGAAGGTTGTGTGTGAAGTCGTCCAATCCGCACTGAGCCCGCGTGGACGACTAAGGCCTAATCACCCTATACGGGTAGGCTCGTGCCCCTCGGTGGGGACGTTTAATGAGCTGATGATGATGATGATGATGATTTTATTCGAATCGATGATGTTCATTATGTGTCTTAAAATTACTGGCATTATATATATATTATTTGATTTCAAATTGAATTCAATTTCAAATTCTGACGAGTTATTTGGGCTTGTTCCTGCGGCTGAATTCCACTCACCACTTCGAGGCAGAATTCCAGATTTCACCCACACCATCTGGATACGTGGAGATCTTCTACAGTTCGTTTTGATAGACATTTTCTGCCGCGTACGATTAATTTGTGGAATCAGTTGCCATCGCAAACGTTTCCGGAACGATATGACCTGGCATCTTTCAAAAAGAGAGCGTTTTCTTATATAAAGGGCCGGCAGCGCATCCCTGCGACCTCAGCTGTTGCAAATGTCCATGGGCGGCGGTGACACTTTCCATCAGGTGAACCGCATGCTCGTTTGCCTCCCTATGTTATAAAAAAAAAAAAAAATCCTTAGCTACCAATTTATTTAAGCTCGCCAGAAAGTTCGAATGGGCAAAATCTAAACCTAGTTTAATGGTTTATATCATGCAATGTTCTGAGTTTTCATCTTCTTTATTCATTTCATGTATAAAATAAAGTATGAACAATTTGTCAGCAACATCAGTCAAAATTGCTGTATTCACATTTTGGCGCTTAACGGCGATCTGTCACTCATGAGTGACATTTCAAAAAGCATTCGGACATGCGAAAAGCTTTTCATTTGGATAACGCTATAGAGTGTGGACATGTAATTTGCTTTAAAACTAGGCGCCTTTCACGGTTTTGTATTCATAGTGCCGAAATTTCGTTGGGCCCTTGATAAAAATAAGGAAAATATTGTTTGAATCTTATAGTATCATTCTATCGTGCAAAGAAATGTCTTATTAATATTAATGCACACATTTATAAGATGAAAATACAGCCTCTAAATCACTTGTTACGTTTGTTAACGTTTCTTTAAAATTCATAAAATTGTTTTCATTTAAAAATATATTCTTGGGATATATTACCAACTAAAAATATTTTACCAAGTAATTGATAGTGCCCACTACAAAATATGCCATCGTCATTGTAGTTTAGTTAAAAATAAATAAAATACTGATATTGTATACCAAATGTGAACAAATTAAATTTATGTTCGTTTTCTTTCAATTTATGTTTTGGTCACAGAGTTCTTATTAAAAATCAAAACTCAATCGACTTTACGCCAATGGCGTGACATTTTCAAATTAATTCCTGTTTTGCAAAATTCGTTTCGACCGTGGGGTGAGATTTATACTTCGGTTTATTAAAGCAGCCGTCGAACAGTTTGATTTATTGGTTTTTTAATTTTTTCCACGGTTCATTTGCTTCGCAATTCTGTAGGTTAATTGTCACAGAGTGCAATTTTGGTATCCTCTTTGATGCTTTAAATATATTCACCAGAAATTGGGTTGAGTCAATAAAATATTATAAAAACTGAAAAACCTAACACATATCCAGGGAAATGGCTCTTGTAGCTGGAAATAATATCAAATTCTATATTGTTTAATACAAAAGGACACAGACCATTCATAACATACAAAGGCTTTGTGACCAGAGTACCAATTATATTTGCAAAACCTAGACCTAGTAACTATCTAAGATGGCCGCCACAAAGACCCGTTTGACGTACAGTTTTAGGCGCACACATGGCTCCAAGGAAGCATTTATGTGCGACGAACCAAAACGATAACAGTCCTGGCTCAAAAGCATAACTACGAGCACAATTTGGACGAACAAGCCATGTAATGGAGCACTGACTCGTTAGCGTTGTTTCAGGAACGCTAAAGCTTTTTAGACGTCTAATGATGCGGAAATTAAGTTGTTGCTTTATCGTTAATAACTTGAAACACAAATGGAACTGCATTATTTGAAACAGGGGATGTTATGTCGAATTCATAATATTTAATGTTTCATCGTCAAAATCTTATATAATTTGATGAACTCATGTAACATGCTTTTGTTATTGCAAATATTGGCTAAAGTCAATTAACTTCTTTTTACTGAAAGTTGTTTTTTTTACAGGCACGTTTGGTTTTTCTAAAAAAAAAACATTTATAATGTTTAATCGAACCCAAAAGGATACTCAATCACATGTAAGATATCTTAATAATAATATGTGGTTGCATTTGCTGCAGAATAAAAGTTTCACATATGAAAATATTTTGGCCAGTTTATTAAGCAAAAATACTTCAATGAATCTACTGGTAAGAGTAATAATGTTAATTCCGGTTACTTGTAATACTGCTAAATGTGTAGATTGTTTTAAAACATCTAACAATATATTGACTGTTTGAATATTTAGGGATAAACCCCTGAAACATAAAACAATGTTTCATGCCATTTTTTATTCATGATGGGCTTCTTGCACAGCACAGTCTGTCCTGGTGGAAGAAACGTACATGGAGCAAGCTAGCCCAGAAAAAGACTATTCTCTCGTATTTTGAATGCCACAGGGTTATGTGTGACTGGAAACAGACGCAGGCAGATCATTCCATTCATTAGTAGTACGCATAATGAAAGTAGACGCGAAACATATAGTCCGAATATGGGCGACGTCAACTACAAACGGACGAAATTTTGCAGTACGCCTTGATGACCTAGGCAGAAAGGGAAAGGAAGACGATGGGCTCAGTGCATAGACATCGAAAGAACACTCGCCAAAGTAGAGCTTTTAAAAAATCAACAGACATATTGTGACTTATGATAAATTTTTCTTAAACTCGTAATTACCGACTTGATATGTCTAATAACTTTAACGGCTTGTTCATATTTGGTAGGTTTGGATAGATTTGAGATTCTAACGAGAACTTAGGATCTCAAACCAAAGCTTTATTAATATAACTTAAACAAGAAAACTTGCCATAGTTGCGTGCAAACCGATGTTAGAGGCAGCCCAGCTTCTCGAATCACCACAGTGCTCGGCTCGCCAACTATGTATCAAAGATAAAACAATTTTCAGGCGTTATTGCATAACCTAAACTTTGTGGTTATTCCCAAAGCTAGTTTTGAATTTGAACTCCTTTCGCATTCAACTTGAATGCCGTTCTTTTATGGAAAAGTTTCACAAAGTCTTTGGAAAGTTGGGATGAGTACAAAAATATGGATTTCTGTTGATGACTATTCACGATTCTGATTTTAAATATAACAAGAGACAAAACGCCCATCGTGACAATACACTAAGTTTTTTAATTCAATAAAATAAGTGTTAATAATAAATAGTTATTTTATAGTTGGTAAGATTTCTTGATATAAACAAGTTATAAAAAAATCCCCTCTGAATTAACATAGGGTTTCTGTATTAAAAATCAACCTTAAGAACTGTGTTAACCCGTTTCATTTGTTACCTTAACTGATTCAAATATTGTTAGTCAATGTGCTACCTTTAATTAATAATTATTATAATAATTAATAAATAAAAATTAAAAATAATTCTTTGCCCTTCAAAACTCATTAGGTGGAATTTGAACCCATATCCTTTCACTACCCAGTTCAGTCCATCAACTTCTGAAATAACTCTCCACCATTTTGACAAGGACTTCGTTATTTAGGATTTCGTTAAGTAGACGAGGTCATTTTAAAGAGACAGACGAAAATCTTAGCGTTTTCATTAAAATTACAGGAATCTCACAGGTACTCCATAAAACATTTATGCACCATAAAATAATAATATTACCGCTAAAGGCAAATCCGGAGCGATAACTACAGTAGACCGCATAAACTTTATTTTACTGCTCACGATAAAAAGCGGTAAAAGTCTTGCTGTACAATCGGGACAGATGGATAGACCTTATGTCACGAATGATAGACATGTGTTTTTGTGATAGCAATACCTATATAGATAAACTGAACGGGAATCTGTGGATGATAAAAAGTGTATGTTGATTGTAAAGTGCGTTTGATTCTGTTGCGATAGAAAGTATAATGTTGGTCGGTCTGAGGCCATTAAGTTGACTGATCTCGAAGAAAGAAAAATTTTTAGTACTGGGTCCCACTTTGGGAAACATGAACACTGGTTTTGTACTTTCATAGCTCCATGAAATTTTGATAATTTCGACAATTCGATGCATTAAACATAGTGAGATAATGATATTCTTTCAACGTAATTGCTATGAACTCCAAATATAGTCTTCTTTATCTAATAAAATAAATAGGAAACATATTTAATATTTCTCTAATTCAATGTAGGCTAATAAACGGTGCCATAACAACTGCCGCGATGCTAACTTACATTACCCGCTCACTCTATAACCATACAACAATAAAAGTTTTCTGCATACGTAGCCTACTGTTGTGTCGTCACGACGATATAAAACAAGATGGCGGTTCAAAATCAGTTTATTGTGCGTTTTATGTTTATGTTGTAGTAAAACAGGGGTTTAGGTATATTGTTTGTTTACTGCTTCAACAACTAGCTAGTAAAATAAATATTATTTAGGCCGTACTTAATCTAATATGGTACTTAGACATTAACTAGTACAATGTTTATATGAGATATAAATAAAGTGTTTATTGATAAAGTAATAACATCTTCTTAAGCGGCTTTTACAAATAAGCAACATATATCTTACATTTTAACGTTATATGAAGAACACTAATGAATACTTAATTCATACCCAAATCAAACAAAGTAAGTTGAATAGGATTGAATAAATAAAATACTCATTGTTTTAGCAGAAAAAAACATCGAAGTATAATGTTATTGTAAATTATTACACTTTATACTTTTTTAACAAAACTTATAGCTTTTATATCCTAACTGAACTTAATGAGCCGAAAGACAGTCTGAAACATATATAAATATAGGATACGACAGTTTGGCTCACATGAAATACTATTTCGCGCAGGTAAAGCAACATGGCAAAAACCCACGCTAAGTCCACACACGGTGTTTCATGTTTGACTTTGTCATGCGGTCCGCCAGATCAGGTGGCGTGCTCGCTGCGGTCGCACCCTTTGTCCCCAAAGGCTTTGATGTCCTGAGCGTTTGAGATGCCGACGTTTGACGGGGCGCTTATGCGGATATTTATTGTCTGCGAGATTATTTATAGCACTTGACCCGGTTTTGCTTATACCTTGGGGCTATATCTTTGGGACCTGGAATTGTTATTTGGATCTGTGGAGTGTAAATTATGTATTTTGTTTTTAGAAATATATGTGACAAATATTAATATACAAACCAAAGTTATTTTTTAAGCCAGTTTTAGGAGTCAACATCAAGTAATTAAGGTACTGGTCCTGACCTGGTGTAATATTCTGAGACCAGATTCGAAACTTGTAACTGAAGTGTTTTTGTATTGAATAAATTTATATGCCCATGTCATGTCTGTGATATATGTACATGTTTATGAATAAAACACATATGACGTTTAATAATTATGTATGATTATCCATAATTCTAGTATTAACAATACAGGTTATCAATACATCTCCATTAAGATGAGATACTTGGTCCCAATTGTTTTCTATTAAAAATACTAAACTTTTAGCTATAGAATCTTCTGCATATAACTGACTGCAGTGGATAATTTCTTTGAAATAATATACTGTAGCAATAAAATTTTAACAAAACCTAGATAAAACATGCCGATGAAGCCATAAACAATCCGAAACCAATAAATTTAGTCTATCCAACTGCACTAAATATTCATAATACTATAATAATTTTATTAGCCGTAACAAACTTGGCTGTGGCTTATCTGCCATAAAATCAGAGCCCATAAAAGGCAGGAGACTTCCGCGCCCGCGACGATAACTCACAAACTTGCCTCCGGAGCGCGAAATAAGCGCAATTGTTGAAATTTTGGCCGCGGCTACAGTCCCTAATATGTTTAATCCGTGACTTCGGTAGTGTTGGTTTGACATCGATACAACTTCCTTAATATACTTTATCTATTTCCATAATCTAGAAATTTATTTTTTGCATGAGTTACAGCGTAGGCATTGAATACAAAAAATATTATTATAGAAAAACTTATATTACAAAACTTTGAACAAAAGAAATATTATATTACAAAGAAACATCACTTATCGTTTATAAAACATAATAAGAAACTAAACAAGCTATTTCAGTTCATTTATACATGAAACAATATACGGCGTTTAGACTAAACTAATTATTACTGTTATTGTGATTTAATCGGAACTATAAAAATGTTGGATTAAACGAAATGTTTTATTAATGGATAATTTTATGTCATTGTAGCCCGTAGATAAGTGCGTTTACTTCACTTTACAGTAATGTTTTTTTTTTACTCAATTAAGTATTCTATAAATAGGCTTAACCATGGCGTTAAAAATTCATTTTGTTCTCTACATACATCTATTATGTCTTAAATATATAAGTACCCGTCCTATTTTTAAATCGATATCGATGCAAATCCAACACTGAAGCCAGTTTTATAAATCTCAGGCTTTCCATTTGAGCCAATTGCAGCAAGTTTTACACTTTCTCGTTTTATTTAATATTGCTTAAATTTACACAAAGTTGAAACTACAGCGCGACAACCTTATTCTTGGAGGAATAAAGACGGATATGGAATGATAATTAAGGGAAAACTGAGAAATCCTTTCTGTATTTTCATGAAGTTTCATATTTGAGTCGGGCTTTTAATTAGTTTTGTCAAGACCTATTTAAAGAAAGGACTATTATTTAATTGAAATATGTATAAATCTTTGTCAATTATTTAGATTATTCTGATCGTCGAATGGTTTTGTGAAAACAAATGTATCAAATCATTCCTTTTTAGAGTTCTGGTCGGAACGGAAAAGATATAAACGAATTACTAAAATTACCAAAATTATTAAATTATAGGAATTGCACAATTAATTCCATCTGTTTTATGAACTGTCTCACTGTTAATGACTTGTTGGAAATTTGAATCTTATTTCCGTGTAAGTGATACTACTGGAAACAGTAGTTCAACCAAATGTTGAACTATAACTTAATTGAACATAAATTTCCATAAACCTACACCCAGCACCAACTAGACTGAATGAAGATAAACATATGATATACATAATCCCCCCACAACACCCTACAAATACTAACAAACATGTTCGTGCAAAGTTATGTCTGTACTGCTCGAAGATCGAACTCAGAATCCTTGTGGTAGTGGTTGTCTTATACATCAACTATATGGGTTGTTATATGAACATTATTCTTGAGAAATTAATAAGATTCTCAAAAGCACAACTGGAGGAGTTGATATTGATATGTTTATATTACATTATGTTTCTATAGCAGGTTGTTTAACTTACTAGTCGCTTCTGACTTGGTTTAGAACTGAATACTATGCTGAACATGTTCAAACAAAAAATTCGCTTCTTTGCAGAAATCGTCTAGAGAGCAACGCAGAGCATTGGTCAGCCTTGCTCCTGTCTCTGCGAGAGCTGACTGAGTGGGTCATCAGGAAGGAGACTGAACTGAATGCACTTGCACCACCGCGTGGTGATCTGCCTGCTTTGTTGAAACAACAGGTAAGATAATTGTTTTTCTTGAAGTTATTTTAATTTGTTCTATTTGTCTGTTGTATTTTAAGAAATGTTTTCGAAATCAATAACATTTTTATGAAAAAAAGAGCTTCATTACATGTTACATTACGATATTTATTCAATAATATAGGTGAGAGTAGCTTCATAGCAAAATCGTCAAAAACTAACAATGGATAGTCGCTACCGGAACGGGTTGCTCTAATTGAGTGGCATCATTTAACTTAAGGGTATCAGAAAAATATTTGATATCTTCGAATGAAATTTACGTATTTCAAGACGCTTGGAAATCGTCTTTTGGTGCCTACGAAAGCTTAAATAGTTTACACCATCCCTTGCTTGTCTTAATTAAACGAAATTAATTACGTTGTGCAAGCCCGTAAAACTAACCATGAAACTTCTTCAATAAATGTAAATCCTCACAGTCAATTATTTAATCCCAGCCCATAAGCCAACAACCCCGCTCTCGTATTAATTAACTTCACGAGCAAATTGTTTCAAATACCACAGTATCCATGTGTACGATTGCTCGAGCCCGACCGACATTTTGTGGTGTGACAATCGACAAAATGGCGTCTTATTCACGTCCAATTAATCGGAGAGACCTGCGAAACTTTCTTAAAGACACAAGTGCAACATTACGTTAGTATTATATAGGCGAATGTTTGTTACGTTAATAAATCCAAAATATAGTATGAAAATATATTGAAATATTTGCCACGTAATATTTCGTTTTAGTTAATTAGTTAAGAATTGATCGAAGGATGCTCGTGAACACCCATCAATTACACTCCATATCCGTTCTATGTGATAAAACAGTCATTTATGACTGATCTAATAAAAATTAGATTATCTGTTGTTAGAGCATTTATTTGCTATCGAGAACATTCCGCGGAAAGACAATAGCACATCTATTGATTGCGGGAACAATTATCCCCCCGAATCGTTGACCATCTAGAATGCGAAATCAGGAGATTTTAATTCTGTGAAGATCTGATTCGTTTTATAGAAGAAGCCAGTAATAAAGCTAACTGGACTACAAAGTTTTAATGTCCATTTTATCAATTTGACCATTTTTTCTTCTTTCAAGGATGACCACCGTGCATTCAGGAGACAACTGGAAGATAAGAGACCCGTGGTTGAGAGTAACCTCCTTAGCGGCAGGCAGTACATCGCCAACGAACCACCACTCTCTGACACCAGTGATACAGAACGTGAGTACATAAGTAATCAAAATATGCCAGGTCTCTAAAATGCAAGCGAAAAGTGCCCCTCCTTGAAACAGTCTCAGGCCTAAGTTTCCAACGTAATACAGAGCATGGAGTGCCCCTCTCTAAACCTAATAGGAAAGCTGCCCTGGCACAAAAATGTGGCCCGCTAGAATCCCATCCTGAGGCTGGCCTCTCTGCCCTCTGCACGGAACGTTGCAGAAAGAGCTTTCTCAAGAAGGGACCCACCTCAAATGGACTGTAACCCGACACACCCCACTGATGGATCAGACCTCCATCAACAATTCTCTATTCGTTTTTCGCCACTGTAAAGTGGCGGTTAGAAAGACTGAGAGTGAATCTCGTTTTTTAAAGTACAGCAGGATGCAATCTTCACTTCCGATAAGGTACGAGTAAGATTAAGCCCTAAAAGATGGAGGTTCAATCGAACCTTAAAAACGGACCTTATGGAAATAATTGTGTTTCTTGTATGAAATCTTAAAATTGTGATCAAAGTATTGCCAACATTATTATTTTTAGTTTCATCACTTAAACACATATTTATGTCTACTCCTTTATGCTATCCTTCGGTTTCTTCGCATTAATTGATCATTTCCATAGCCTTGTTAGTTAATCTAGGTCAGATTAAAAGATTTCTTTATCTCATTTCAACTTATCTCATTTCAATATTTTACTGAGTGACCTAAGATTATTGTTTCATATTAAACACTTAAAATCAAACCATTAAAACCAAACTATCTATAATTCTATATTATACGACACAAAACTTTCCACGTTCAAAAGTCGACTGCATAATTCAAAATGCAGATGAATGCGAAACAGACGAATGCGTCGCTGCAACCCGAATACAACAACAAAGAGCTCGAAATGCATCGGCTCCATGCACTAATTGCAAATCTCAAATGCCGATAACGACCGGCAATGGAGCCCGGCGACCAATCAAACGATGATGGAATGAGGATTTGTACAATGCATGCTAAATTAATCGGAATTGACGTACTTTTGAGTGTCGTCCCGCGGTTTGGTTGTAATTTTGTTTGCATAATGTGTGACAGTGATTATGTAGCTATGTTATATGAAGGAAAGTTCCACATTAAAGCAGTTATAGTTAAGAAATCCGAAGAATTAATAGACGACCATAATGGCAGTTGGTTTCGTGTTAAGTATGTTAGTGTCTTAGAAAGCAAAGAGTAGGATGCTTTCTGGCTTAATGAGATGGCAAATAAATAAATATTCATTTCATCCAGTTTGTTAGATGAAGAAAAAAAGAATCTGGACATCAATAGCTATATAAAAAATGCTGAGCCTGCTGATTATCGTGATAAATCATTAATAATGATAATTTTCCAAAAGCTTAATATCTGAAATAATTGATAATGTTTATCGATCAACGCAAAATTAAATGAAATGAAATAAATAAAATAATATTTAAACTGAAAACCGATGAATTCTAAACAATTTCAAAAAGCCGGTTAATAATGCATTGCTATCCACAAAATTCTTGCTCTTATATACTCACAAAAAACATTTCAATATTGAAAAGCACCTTATTAGTAAAGAAAACGTCTTCTAAGCATTCATTTAAATAGAAATGAGGTTTCTATAAAAATATACGAATAAACCGACCCGATTCGCAAAACCCGATATCCTGAGCTTAATGATTACTCAAAAGAAATTTGCAACTGCCCTCTCAATGTGTCTTCGATGAAGGTTGTATGCCTCCCGTCTTAATTAATCCTCTTTGAACCAGCTTCGGCTCTTTGGGAAATATGAGGAAACAACTCGACAGTATAAAATGTTTTACCGAGGTTATTTATGTTCCAATTTTGTTTTAGGACTGCGTTAATTATTTTAACGTCTGTCCGTTGAGAGGTTTTTACAAGGCTATCATGAGTTTATGATGTACCGTGAATTACTTTTCCTAAAATCTGTGTTTTATCCCACCTTCAACAATTATCTTCATACTTCCTTAAAATAAAATTCCTATCTTTCGGTATCTAGCCCACCTTTAACAATCATCTTCATACTTCCTTAAAATAAATTCCTTAACATAGTGCAATATTCAAATATGTCTGATGCATTGTTCAGGTATTTTTTTGACGATCACAAAAGTGACCTAAAGTGCCCTAGTTTTGCGTAAAAAAATGCTTCAAAACTATTATGAGATATTTTGACGTCCCATATAGTGACACGGTTTAGACGTCGGCTATTTCACCAAGAGTTCCGGGTTCGATCCTCGGTCATGTCTGTTTGTTTTGACTGACTTGTTTCTATGTATGTATTTATTATATACAAAATATAGCTTTACTCAATGTGTAAGTAGAGCGTCGGTGGCTCAATGGTGTGGACTGTTGCCCTCTTACCGGGAGGGCTGAGGTTCAAATCCCGCCACGTACCAATGTGTTTTCGAGATTTCGAAAAATATATGTACGTTATCCGACGCTCTTACGGTGAAAGAAAACATCGTGAGGTAGCCTGCGCACGCCTGCGAAGAGATTCAAAGGTTGTGGGTGAAGTCGTCCAACCCGCACAGGGCCCGCGTGGAGGACTCCGACCTCGGTTGGGACGTTTAATGAGCTGATGATGATGAATGTGTAAGTAATCGCAAAAGTTTGAAACAATTTTAGCTCAAATCGTATCGTTTCAGTACTAACAATTTCACAATGAAATAAATCTAAACTACAGGCTTAACGTCATGAACAGTTGTGCAAGTGCAGACAAGTATGAAATCCGACAGCTGATAATGCAACGCTTTGCAGAAACTAGAAGAATACTGTTTGAAAGTTAAAATTGTTTTAGATGTCGTTATAATTTAACTGACCATTGACTGTTTGTTATTCCCAAATAAATAAAATAAAAGTAAATAAAGTATTAAGTAAGGATGACTATTTGGTGATTTAAAAGTCGGCTAAGTACGTACATAATATTTGTGCAATCGTTATAATAATGTTTGTACATCAAATCTGTCTGTTGTATTTTCTATGTATATAACTATATAAATAAATAATGACAGATATCCGTATTGGCCCAATCTCCCCATAGCTACTCTGTGCAGGAAGACCTGCACCCTGCAGTGGGTCTTAATAGGCTGATGATGATGCACCTATTGGGAAATTGCTGTTGCTATAAGTGATTTCAAGCTAGAATCATAGCGTGAATGCGTTTGCCGTTGTGTGTGTGTTTGTGTAAGTAATAACAGGGTGTGTGGGCGTGTAGTGATTACAGTGTATATATGTGTGTGTGTGCAAGAATAGCACTGCCATAAACACCGTTTAATCAGCACCAAAGCCAAGTGCACGAAATTTAATCTCACAATGACAACTTGATCAGATTTATGAAGAGCACAAATTTCTCAAAATGTGCCAAAAAGCGCCAAGCACGCCGCATCGTAAGCTCAAATCGCTCATTCCGCTCATTGCCGGAGCGAGCGAGCTCGGAAAGGCGGGAATTTTATAATTACACCGTTACTTCCACTTTGAGGGATTAGGAGCGTTCACTTTGATGCCGTCACTCGGATAGTTTTTTTCTTGGCAAGAGACCTACCGCCCCGGTTGGTGTTATGTATGGGAAAATCTAAAACGAAGGTTCTTGGTTGAATTTGAGCGCAGTACAATCATGATTGCGTATTAATGTCTCTTTGTTTTGTTCTAGTTTCTATGATAAATACAATAAATATGGCCATCTACAGAGAGGGTTTTTTTATATTATAAGTGTACAGGACGGTCAGGACGCTCACCTGATGGTAAGTGATACGCCTAACCATGACAGATCAGCATTAAAGGATAATGATAGACAGTTATTATCCTCTATCAATGCCGCATTACGCCCGTCACCCGAGACAACAGATATTAGGTCTACTATACCCAGTAACTTCTCTAGCTACTGTGCCCTTATCTCGAAACACAAAAGTGCTTAACTCTCCTGTTTCACGGGACGATATCTGGCACTGCGGTGGTACCTACCTACACGACTCAGTATCGAGTCTAACACCTAGTAGGAGGGTTCTCAGTGCTGTTGCTTATTTAAGACGTTGTTATTGTTCGTATAAAATACCCGTTTTATACATTTTGAGTCATCAATGAGAAAACCAAAAGATGTTTTTATGTCGGCACACTCTCATAAATATTAAGAATGTCTAGAGTGATCAGCAAATTTTGGTTTCCTGCTTATGACATCATCATCAGCTCATTAAACGTCCCCACCGAGGGGCACGAGCCTACCCGTATAGGGTGATTAGGCCTTAGTCGTCCACGCGGGCCCAGTGCGGATTGGACGACTTATGACATAATTTTAATAAATATAAAAATCCCATGCAAAAACCTAATAATATTTTTATTTATTTTACATCCTGATTTAGACCAAAGAATATAAGTCATGTTTCAAAGACTAAAAAATTTACCAACACCTCAACAAATATTACCCGTTATAACCAAAATAGCAACCACTCATGCATAAATCTATTCATAAGGCAAACCTTGGCTAAATGTTGCAAATATTTTTTGTTCCTTTAAAGATATTACTATATTCATTTAACCATTTTAATTATTTTATTCATTTGGATGAAGAAACAAATATAACAGAACAATAGTAATTTTAATTTCATTAAAAAATCTTGTGCAAGCACACTCGCAAGTTCAAATGGGTGCAAAATGGCTGCCAGAATAGTTCTTATTTTTTTTCCTTTTACATCTTTCGCTATATGTTAATGGTTCAGTAACTAACTTCAGAGGGATGTATTTAATTGCGCATACCGGACTGAATGTGACGACTCTGTTCGTCATAACTATGTAGTTTCTGTATATGCCTCTATTGGATTTGTGTATGTTTTGAATATCGTGCCAATCATTCGAAGCAAATCGATGAAATGGATGGAAATTTGAAAAAAAATAACCGATCGTGCTTATGACAAAGAGTGGTATGTGGTTAAAACGTTTTATAATAGTAAAAATAAATCTGTGCTCAAGAATAAGTCCATCATAAATAGTAATAATAAATATCCACTGACATTCACACAGCGCCATCTAGCCCCAAGTTAAGCGTGAAGCCTGTAATATGGATACAAACAACGGATAAATAATAAACTCATCAGTACCAGCTCATTAATCGTGCCCACCGAAGGGCACGAGCCTACCCGTATAGGGTGATTAGGCCTTAGTCGTCCACGCGGGCCAAGTGCGGATTGGACGACTTCACACACAACCTTCGAATCTCTTCGCAGGCGTGCATGAAGGTTTCCTCGCGATGTTTTCCTTCACCGTAAGAGCGTCGGATAACGTACATATATTTTCGAAAATTCGAAAATACATTGGTACGTGTCGGGATTTGAACCTCAGCCCTCCCGGTAGCAAGGCGAGAGTCCACACCATTGAGCCACCGACGCTCTTAAATAATATACTCGTATATACATTTTTCATCACTAATTGATGTTTTCTTTCTCTTCTGCTCTCAGAGAACCGAGACAGCGAAGGCGACTCCCGCGGATACAGATCAGCTGAGGAGCAGGCTCGCGAGCTGGCGCGCTCCATCCGCCGGGAGGTGGCCAAGCTGGCGGACAAGTGGAACACCCTGGTGGACCGAAGCGACGCCTGGGGACGGTGCTTGGACGACGCTGTTCAGGTATGTCGACTCTTCAACCTATTGCTGTTTTGTTCTATCGAATCATATGCAATTCGGTATTTTCCACCATCCGCAATAAAATACCAAACCTTATTTTTATAAAAGCGCACCTTATTTTATATGTAGTTACATTGATCACTTTTGTTTATTTGCAATATTCTATTTTTAATTGCACTGAAACCAATAAATATTAGGTTAATTGATGATAGTGAGCAATGACGTCAAATATCACTAATCTCATACAAAATATATATAAACGTTCCTTTTTGATAGACAAAAAGTGCGTCAACGATTAGGAACAGGACTTATTACATATAAAATGTGTGTCGGTGTGTTTGTAAAAGATTTATTACAATGAATCGCATCCGGACGTCCGGTTGCACTCAAAGGGCCTTACAGTAACATCTCTATACAACATTGATTCTATGGCAAAAGTGCTTGTGTGCATGCCATGATGTAGAACGTCAAAGATTAGTAACATACAGAGAAGGTAAAATAATATTTTACCTATCATATTGCATTAGTGGTATTTTCCAATTAAGTAAAACCTTTAATCCTTTATTTATTTATTTTAATCGCCTTTGACTGAAATGTTCAACAGAATTCATTTTCCATTGTTTCTTAAATTCTGGTAAATACTTTTATTTATGTACAAGAAGGCAAACGAGCACTCACCTGATGGTATACCACCATTTTTAATGAGTTCAAAGCAGCCATGTCTTGCCAGCTTTTAAAAAGTTAAGAAAGTATAAAATTAGGGCAAACAAAAGTTGAAGCTTAAAGGGCCATTAATTTCTAAGCCCTCTGGTATTATAAATGTATGTACAATTTGTACATATGAGTAGGTGATATGAATCTGTGTTGTTTGCTTGTTTGTCTGCAATGCCATATAGATGGACACTTTAAATAAGCGTTGTATTTATACTTAATTTGATATTTAGGTTGTTAGTATTCCTAAAATAAATAAATAAAAAAGCATCAAGCTTGGTCTGCTTGCTCATTAGTTGATTAGCCTGGTAAAAATATTCATTTTTTTTCTTAAAATCTGTGTTACAACTCTATAACTCGATAGTCTATGGTAAATGAAGCAGGAAACATGCGCGGGCGCAGCCGATTAATGCCCGTCGTCGTGTGTGGATCACGCCGCGACCTGAATGACGATGCTATGCTAAAATACACCTTTACCCACGGATATAAAGCTCACCTGGATAGGGTAATTTAAGCCGGATCAAAACGTGGATTTAGATTGAGCGTTTTTGAAGCTTTTGATTTGGTTGTGTGGTAGGATTTCTTTGTGTCTGAATGTTACTTATAACTTGTTTTTGTTGTTGCTTATTTTACTATGGGGTAAACTCCAGGATAAGCAAGTTGAAGTGGCAGTGGGCAGGGCACATAGTGCGTAGAACCGATGGCCGATGGGGCGGAAAGGTTCTCGAGTGGCGTCCGCGTAACGGAAAACGAAGCGTAGGCCGACCCCCAACCAGATGGTCTGATGATCTGGTTAAGGTGGCAGGTAGCAGATGGATGTCAACTGCAAGGGATCGGTCCGCGTGGAAATCATTAGGGGAGGCCTTCGTTCAGCAGTGGACTTTCTAGGTTGTAATGATGATGATGATGAAACTCCATGCATCGGAAGGCACGTTGAGCCGTCGGTGCCAGCTACAACCTTAGGATGGTAGTCGTTGACACCCACCAATCCGCATTGGGTCCACGTGGTGGGTTACGACCCAATCTCCCCATGGATATGATTAGATAAATAAATATCCACTGACATTCACACAGCGCCTAGATGGCGCCCCCCAAACTAAGTATAACCCCAAAATAAAACTAAACATACTTTTTACTTTTTTGTAAATACATACATATTTACATCGTAAAACAGCCAGTTCAATGAAAACATGTTCATGCACACAAATGTTTGTACTATCCGGGGATCGAACCTAGAACCCTTGGTGTGATAGCCGATGTCCAACCAAAACACCAGATACGTTGTTAAGGTATGCTGGGTAGGCATATTACTTGTAGTAGGCCGTTATAGGCTGATGCTAAAGAAACCTGGATAGGCTATCAGCAAGCAACAGCGAAGAGTTCCTCTGACAGAAAATACCATAGACATTGAAAAAATATTATTCAGAGGGTCGGTGGCTCATCGGTGTGGACTGTTGTATTCCGATCTGGAGGGTGCAGGTTCAAATCCCGCCACGTGTTTCGTAAATTTCGTCCACTGCGGAACGAAGACCTCCCCTAATGATTCACGCGGACTGATCCCCTACAGTTGACATCCATCTGCTTACCGCCATCTTAACCAGGTCATAAGTCTATCTGGTTGGGGGTCGGTCTACGCTTCGTTCTCCGTCGCCTTTCCGCCCCATCGGCCATCGATTCTACGTAATATGTACCTTACCCACTGCCACTTCAACTTGCTAATTCTGTAAGCTATGTCGGTCACTCACAATTTTAGAGAAGGCATAATTTAAGTAATTAAGAAACGGTAATTGGTAAACCAAAGTTTCAAAGAGGGAGAAATTTTAATCAACACTGTCACATATAAAATATCAAATTTAACGTGAACAACCTTTAATCAAAAATTAAAAGCAAAAAGCGCTTTCGCTTCGCAGCTGCTGAGTGAAATCTTGTATGAAGTTGGAATTTAAACGAATTCCTCAATCAATTGAGTCCACTTGCAATGAACATTTATACGGACAAAATATACAGAGGTATATGTGATATGTGGCGTCAGCAGTGGCGTGCACAGAGTTCATAAGTGGGGTATACAAAGTGAACAAATAAAAAAACTCTTTATTCAAATAAATCTGTTACAGATACTTTTTAATTGTCAATTGACACTAATCGCAAAAACAATAAATAATTACATTTTTGTCAAATCGAGTGCTGTTGATGACAGCAGATCTATCTTTTTAAATCTCTAGAGAACAATGGGCGGATTAGTAGAAATCATTTAATATGTAGGCGATTTTCTGGGTTTTCTGGACGCACAGGGTATACGCGCACTGCTTATTTGCATATATGGAGGGCACGCCACTGGGCGTCAGCTCGTTAAGAATCATATAGATTTGTAAATAAAAAATACAATTCAATAATAACGTAATTACAGAATGCTACTCAATTAGATCACTTGTTTCCCTGACGTGTTTTGTCAATGATATTCTGTATATATAAA
>PQWD01005454.1:38656-120837 GCA_019425675.1 Leucinodes orbonalis
GATTTTTTGTGATCTGTCAAAAGCATTTGACTGCGTCGATCATGAGACCTTACTTATCAAGTTAAGACATTACGGTGTATCAGATTGTTCAGTAAAATACTTAAGATCTTATTTGACGGGCAGAACTCAAAAGGTTGTTGTAAACGGTTCTAGCTCTTCTGGTGGCCCACTACGCATGGGCGTGCCTCAGGGTTCTATATTGGGTCCTTTACTGTTTCTTTTATACATAAATGACCTTCCTTCCATTGTCATAAACTTTCTGACATAGTACTATTTGCAGATGATACATCATTGCTTTTTAACGTTAATAGAAAAAAAGAAACATTTGACGATGTAAATGGTGCTATCTCACAAGTAATGCATTGGTTTACAGTTAATAATTTATTGCTTAACACTAAAAAAACTAATTGTATAAAATTCTCATTACCTAATGTGAGGCAGGTCATCACCAGTATTAATTTGAATGACGAATGCTTAAAAATTGTTGATAGTACAGTATTTCTAGGAATTACTATAGATTCAAAACTCCAGTGGGGACCTCATATTGAAGCTTTGGCAGGTAGACTTAGCTCAGCAGCGTATGCAGTTAGGAAAATAAGGCTCTTAACCGATATTGATACAGCAAGATTGGTTTATTTTAGTTATTTTCATAGTATAATGTCATATGGTCTTCTGTTGTGGGGCTCAGCTGCTGATATTAACACTATATTTGTACTTCAAAAAAGAGCCATCCGAGCCATTTATAACCTTAGACCACGTGATTCACTTCGGGAAGTATTTAAAAAAATCGATATTTTAACAGTAGCGTCTCAATACATTTACCATAATCTAGTTTATGTCCACAAAAATCTTCATTTGTTTGAAAAAAATTGTGACGTACATAACTTTAATACTAGGAACAAAAACAAACTTGCTGTCCCAAATCTTAGACTAAGTAAAGTAGGAAAATCATTTGTTGGAAGAGGCATAACATTCTTTAATAAAATACCACAAAATCTTGCCGAATTGCCTTTTCACCAGTTTAAATTAAAGATTAAAAAACCCTCATGAAAAAAGGTTACTATACAATAGAAGAATATTTATCGGATAAAGATGTGTGGTCTTGCACTTAGTGTTCCAGTTACAAAATCTTTGTAATAAATTATTGTAAATCTATGTGTAGGTAAATGACAAAACTGTAACCACTGATATAAAAAGATTAAAAGAGTAACTCGAGTTTCTTGCCGGCTCTTCTCGAAGATCCTACTTATTCCGAACCGGTGGTAGAGTCACAAAAAATATGATAATAATAACAATTGACGATTCAAAAGTATCTGTAACAGATTTATTTGAATAAAGATTTTTTCTTTCTTTCTTTCTTTCTTTACACCAGCGCACAATTTGTATTCCTCGCCTCCGTGATTCCATTATTCAAGGAACCGCGAAAGCATGGGAAAAACACAACCCGGATATCGATACGATTGCTTTGCATTTGTCGATAACAATGCAACCCAGTTCGTTATCGACTCGTTATGCGACCACTTGCGATGAGAGCTCGCTAGTGGTGTGACTGCTAGTTGTCGATAATATAAATTGAGTCCGGCTTTTAATGTTAAGTTTACTATAAATTTTACTTTTGTACTTCATTTCATTTCTATTCATTTCAATTTGCTGAGGTGATACGACTTGAATTATTTTACTGTAAACATTATTCTGATAAATACAGATTATTTACAGTGGTGTGCACAGAGATTTTGAGTAGGATATGCAAAGTGCGTTACACTTATTGGAAAATAAATGAATTATTTACATTTTCACCAAATAAAGTGCTGTTGATGACAGCAGATCGCCCATGGTGCCAAATCTGTACAGGAAATAAATAAATAATAAATAATTTCATATGTTGGCGATTTTACAGGTTGTACAGATAACAGGTTGTGCGTACAGACGCACAGGGTATGCCCTGCTTATATTAATATATGGACTGAACGCCACTGCATATACATTATGTATAGAAAACACCCAGACAAACAGACTTGTTCATGCACACCAATGAGTGTCCTGCCTGAGGATCGAACCCGGAACCCTTGGTGTAGTAGCCGACGTCTCTACCATTACACTAGATGGGTCGTCTAAACATAAAGTTTGAATTAAATTATCGATACCCATGCATTATCGATATAAAGACATCACTGGTTCGGTTTGAGCCTCGTTAGCGCGGCGTGCGCTATCCGTTTCGGGGATTCTTTCCCCTCACTTTTATATAGGAGCGTATTATCACCATAGTATTTATTGAGGGATATAAATAACATCAGCAATGCTTTTGTCAAGATTTTGTCGGTTTTTACGAATATCTTTAAGTGCCGGCTGTAAAACATAATTGTCTCAACATATAATAAACTTACTCGAACTACGAGTAAGTTTAGTTGGAGAATACATTAACAAAGTATTAAAACTATGTTCACCAAATGAATGGCTTACTCCGTCTAGAAAAAAATATTTATTTTTGCCAACCTGAAATGTCCTAAACAAACTAGGAAAAAATAACTATGGGTACTAAACAAAAGATAAACGTACTTATTATATTTTTTTGTACATAATTATACATAGAAAACACCCAGACCATTACAAACTGACATGTTCATGCACACAAATGTTTGTACTGCCCGGGGATCGAACCCGGGGACCCTTGGTGTTGCAGACTACGTTTCAACCGCAACACCAAATGGGTAGTCAAATACTGCGGGCAACAGATAGCAGATAGTATTACAGCTATGGGCTGGAACACAGATTTCCCAATACAGGAGATGGGGCAAGCCGCGTTTAAAGTGCGACATATGTAAGCTCAACGAGCATACACTGGCTGCCAGTTTACGCTCTGTGAGACGAGTCAAGACGCACGAATATTAGAAGAAATTACCGTTTTTTTCCAAAATGCTATCCTGTGCAATTGTAACATGCCATCATCGCAATGAATCAGTAAATTTACCAAGAAATATAATAACTTTTCACAGGTAAGAACCGAAAAGAAATTGCGACACTGTCTAATGTATATTCTGATGTCTGTGGGCTGGAATGACTGGCCTAATTACCTAGTACCCTGTCATCGGTATGGGATGACTATCGATCCAATTTAAAAATGCAGTCTCGCCGAATCTGGATCGTGTCGATGGAGATGATGATTCAAACATCGTCAATTGAGCATTTACTGACATACAGTGTACAGTCACTAACGAATCCGAATACACTTTTGCACGCAACAGTACTGTGTACAGGCACAAAAAAAACGTATCCATATAGAAAACAGTTAAACGCAAACTGTACCTGTGTCATCATCATCAGCTCATTAAACGTCCCCACCGAGAGGCACTATAGGCCTTAGTCGTCCACGCGGGCCTAGTGCAGATTGGCCGTTTTACGCACAAACTTTGAATCTCTTCGCAGACGTGCGCAGG
The DNA here is from genome assembly GCA_019425675.1 of Leucinodes orbonalis. Lineage (NCBI taxonomy): Eukaryota > Metazoa > Arthropoda > Insecta > Lepidoptera > Crambidae > Leucinodes > Leucinodes orbonalis. The sequence goes on from PQWD01005454.1 coordinate 42,091, forward strand.
TTTCCTTACGATGTTTTCTTTCACCGTGAGAGCGTCGGATAACGTACATAAAATTCGAAAATTCGAAATTACATTGGTATGTGCCGGGATTCGATCCTGCGAACTCCCGGTAGAAAGGCAACAGTCCACACTATCATTAAGCACCGACGCTCCACCTGTGTACAGTCACTAAAAAAGTGAATTATATACGAAAACACTGAACACTTTGCACGCGACAATATACAATTTCGCTGCATTGATGCGGCCATTTTGTTTTGAGTTCGAATAAAATGTTTCCCCGCCATATTTTAAATTCGTTTTGAGCAACGAATATGTTTTTTATGTAGTATGTTTTTGAGCGATTGAATAGATGGGTTTATTTTCAATTGAATTATACACGGGCAAATTGGGTAAAAAACGAAATTGTAATTTTTTCATAGTCTATACAATAGTAATATAGTGTTTACAACTATAGACTATATACTATATATTATTATACAACTATAGACTATATATATATATATATATATATATAATAAGCAATAATGGTGATCTTATTTAGTGCCTTTAACATGAATTCCTTACTTTTGTTAGGGTTAGACTCTAGAGGGCGCTATTTGATTGGTAGTTATCTTCTTTCACACAATACCTAAGTCCCTGTATTAATTGGTCTCTAACATTATTTTCTGCAGAAAATATGAAAATTGTATGAAACACCCGCTTCACTATTCCGCACATGTATATTCAGTATGACACCCGTTCACTATGATACGTAGACATGTGACGTGGGCAAGGCGTGCTCACGCATACATTACGGCTCGTCGTACTCGACGATGGGATGTTCATGTAAATAAAGCTTCAATGTATATCACATTTTTTAAGCTGTCGACAGCGCTCATCAATCTTATTTGCCAGTGTTCACAATGGGGTGTACCTGCATTTTGAAAAAAATATGAAATCAGATTATTGAAATTGGATTTTATAATATCATAAGTTTTTATCATGTTATAAAGTGTACAGAACGATCAAGACACTCACCTAATAGTAAGTGGTAACTTGACCATGACAGAGCGGCATTGAAGGAGACCGACAACTCATAGTTAGTTTTCACCGTCAATGCCCCACTGCGCCCAAACCAGACTATAATGTTATGTCTCTTATACCCGGTAGTTTTACTAGCTACAGTGCCCTCATCCTGAAACACAAAAGTGCATAACACTCCTGTTTCACGGAACGATATCTGGCACTGCAATTGTACCTTTCTAGACGACTCAGTATCAAGTCAACCACGATCTTTGCTCGATCACAGTATTTGCATAAAATAAATACAAAATGGGTATTACACTTATTGCTGCAATGTTTCGTTATACATAAATAAATAAGCCATCAAACAAAGGTCGCCAAGTAAGAATATGCACATGCTTTAAAAGCCACCGAGATATTCCAAGCGTAACGAAGACATATAAACAGCGCGCCAAGTTAGGAACTTAAAACCAATAATATGTTTGCGCAATATTAAACTCTGTCACTGTGAAGATGAAGATCATAACACCTAGGGTTGCCACCTTTTATTTTTGCTTTTAAAGGACATTGGTTATTATTAAAGATAAGAAAAAATATATCTACTAAGCATACGCCTGTAATATGGATACTAAAGAACGGATCAAAAATACCATTTTTGTTTTTGTAAATACATACAAATTATACGCCCAGACCAATACAAACAGACATGTTCATGCACTCAAATGCTTTTACTATCCGAAGATCGAACCCGGAACCTTTGGTGTAGTAGGCAACGTCTCGACCATTAGACCAGATGGATCTGTCTGTCTGGTCTCTGAATCGATGATGGAGATTTTGTTTTATTCTTAAAAAAAAATAAGTTTATAGCATTTTGCAATTTGTATTAAAAATGTATCCTTTTCCGATTTTAAAAACGAATACCACCGCTATTTGTTTAATTCGTAATAAATATTCTATTTCTAACAAATATTACTCATAAATTGACACAAAAATAAGTTCATAAGATATGATATGAGATACAGTGCACAGAGATTTCAATAATCAAATCAAGGAAATATTGCATTTAATTAAATCTCTAACATAATCACAGGTAATAAGAAAGTATTGTAAAATATTTAGAATCAACACAGCATCTGCTACCCCACCCCCACCTAACCGAGTTAATGACGTGGCGACAGTTTGCGGCTAGCGGTCAGTCGACGCCCAGCCGCCGAGCAGGACAGATGTCTCGGTTAATGGAGCCAACTAATTACCGCGTCCGCTCGTTTACTGCCATCTGGTTTAACATTTATCTTTCGGAACGTAGTAAAGATTTTTTTTTCGAGCCGAAATAATTGTTTGAAGTAAACCATGTTAACTTATATGATAAAACTGAAATTTAAAATAACTGAAAGCTTTGGCTAAAGCCCCGTTATTAGGTGGGACTTGAACTCGAGTCCTTTCAGAAACCGGGTGGCTCTGTAACTCTATGACTTTTATCATAATCATTTTGGTAATTTTGAGCGATCTATTATTTGCTTCTTTATAAATACGCACTATTTCCACGTAAAGTTTAAGGGTACGAGTATATTGCCCTTGAAATAAAGTTCGAATTACATATTGAGGAATGATTTATACATTTTTAAAACAATAACAAATAAAAACTATTATTGTAATGCACGTATAATCGTTACAAAAACGCATCGCCAGATTCCCATTCTAAAAACGTAATTCTGATTAATAATTCCAATTGAATTAACGTATTAACGGTTTACCGCAATACCGGTAATGCTCGTGTAAACAAATTTAAACCGAAAATTTAATATTGCCATTTGCCATTGTAATATAAACGCTAAATACATTCAGTTTAAGTTGATTTTCACTTGTGTAACCGGTTTTGTGTTTGCATAACTTTTTTGCAACCCCGTACGTCGGGGTTGGGCAGGCGTTATTAAAACGAATTGTTTTGTGGTCGGTCGTTGTCTCGATTTTGTGCTGTAAATGTATTGAATTATTCAGGATTCTGCCATTGCAGGGTGTCGTTGTGGAGACCTATCTCCGCTTCGGATAGAACCCGCGATAGTGCAGTTTAACTGAATTTAGTTTCTTAATATTGGATGCATTTGATATTATTTGCTGTACAATGTATTGTTTAAGTTTAGAGCGTTCTCTTAATTTGCAGTATCATTGTGTTGATAGAATAAAATATTCGTTTAAAATTTGGATAGACAGGGAGATATATAAAATGCATCTTCTAATAAAGAGAGCTTCTGTTCATCAGTTGCGGCTCATTATACGTCCCCACTGAGGGGCACGAGCATACCCGTATAGGGTAGGGTGGAAGCCTTAGTCGTCCACGCCGGCCCAGTGCGGATTGGCCGACGCACAAACTTTGAATATTCTTATAGGCGTGCGCTGGTTTCCTCACGATGTTTTCCTTCACCGTAAGAGCGTCGGATAAACATACATATAATTTTGTAAATTCGAAAAGACATTGGTACGTGGCGGGATTAGAACCTGCACCCTCCAGTTCGTAAGGCAATAGCCCACACCACAGACATCAGAATATACATTAGACTGGACAAGCCGCCAAGTTTATAGGCAGTCCCAGTGTCGCAATTTCTTTTTGGCTCTTACATGTGAAAAGTTATTATATTTCTTGGTAAATTTACTGATTCATTGCGATGATGGCACGTTACAATTGCACAGGATGGCATTTTGGAAAAAAACGGTAATTTCTTCTAATATTCGTGCGTCTTGACTCGTCTCACAGAGCGTAAACTGATAGCCAGTGTATGCTCGTTGAGCTTACAGTTGTCGCACTTTAAATGCGGCTTGCCCCATCTCCTGTATTGGGAAATCTGTGGCCCACACCAATAAGCTACCAACACTCCAGAGCTTCAGTAACAATGCAATAATGAAAAGGAATGCGCGCGTCATTGTATCTGTCAGTGGTTGCTTTAACAGATTGGGATTGAGTACATTTTGCATTTGCGTTGTTATTTATTAATGACTTTTAGTGCTGGGCAGTGATTGGACGCGAAGCAAAAAGTGAAAAGTTGTGTGTTCGATACAGTTAATAATAGTATCTAGATAGAGCTACAGTGGCTTATAGTTGTTGACTTTTCGAAATTATATGTGCGTTTATCCGACGCTCTTACGGTGAAGGAAAACAAGAGGAAACTTGAACAAGCCTGCAAAGAGATGCAAAGGTCGTGCTTGAAGTCGGCCAATTCGCACTGGGTATTGTTTAAGACCTATAAACCCTTTGCGGGTAGACTTGAGCGCGGTGAGGACGTTTAATGAGTTGATTGTGATGAGATACTGGATGGATATAAAAAACAAACATAGTAGCTATCAACGATTTGTAATAGTATCTTTTTGTGCATATTTACGTCTTTAAAGACCAGCAGGATATTTATTTAAGTTGAAAGAAATAAATGTGTATTTATAAATAAAATTTACTTTTAATAAAATAATGAATTGGATTTTCTCTTTTCAGGTATGTACCAGAATGTCAACAATAATTCATTGTAGAACGTGTCTTAACGTAGAAAAAGGGTAAGTTATACAGTATCATTATTGTAATCTAGGTTACAAGATGTTTACCCAATAATTTTTAAAATTGTCTAATCAATTATACGAAATAAGAATTCACTTTAGTCGTCTAGCTGGTGGCTGATCTTCGAAGTATGGTATTGTGTATGGTAAAAGAATTCTGGAAACGCATCAAAATAAATGTAACGACAATTTTATTGTACTTTTTATTTTATTATTATACACTTATTTAATTCTAATTTATATATATTGATTTTTTTTATTGGATATAATTTCAATTTATGTAATACCGTTATAATTTAATCACCGCTTCTATTGATTATCATTTTAAAAATCTATTGTATTAAAATTTTATTGTTTTTATTTATTAAAAATAATCACGTTAGTGTCAATTGTTGATGGTTGTTTTTGTAACTTTGGCTGTAGCTGAAAATCAGCGGTTTGCCAATGGTAAACCTATCGCTGAGCTCTAACCTTTTTATATCGCCGCGAGGCACACATCAGAACGTCAATGTATATTGAATTGTTTTTTGTTGGTGATATAAATAAATAAATAAAATAAATAAATAAGTAAGGCATATTCTAGAAGTTTCCTGCACCCCCTTAGTTGATTATGGAACATGTAGATATACTAATCAGCATATTTCAACATGACGTCTTTGCACCAATGCCGACATCCGATCTACAGTACATTAACATATTCACAGATGGGCCCAAGATAGCTACTACGACCTTAGTGAAGTGAATGGTCGACGTTAAACTAAATGTCGATAGAATAATTTCATACATCTTGTAACTTATCCGACGCCGGTGAAGGAAAACATCGTGAGGAAACCTTCATGCACGCCTGCGAAGAGATTCGAAGGTTGTGTGTGAAGTCGTCCAATCCGCACTGGGCCCGCGTGGACGACTAAGGCCTAATCACCCTATACGGGTAGGCTCGTGCCCCTCGGTGGGGACGTTTAATGAGCTGATGATGATGATGTAACTTATTGACCGCCACGGACGTATATTTCATCACAAACACAAAAAAAAAATCTGTTCTGTATGTACTCTGAAGCCATAGATAAAGTAATCGAAGAAATGGCTGTTGTAGTACCTAAATCAAAAACGCTTAACAATTAAAAGACTATTTTCGTCTACCTTAACGAAGAAGGTAAGGATATTTTTGATATAGCTTTATCATGAAAACTTAACTCGTTTGATTTAAGATATATTTCTGCACAAAAAATCTTACTTGTGGTGGATAACTAGCTCTTGATTTGTAGTAAAGGTCTCTAACCATGGTAACCAAAATATGTATCACATCTCCTATACACTGACTTGTTGCAAAAACTACATTTACTATGAAGCATCCAACGAGGAACATCACTAATATCCTAGAAGCCATCAGCCCCTCTCCCTTGGGTCGGTTGCCATGGAAACCCTTGTGTTACCTCATGCGTAAATAATGTAATCTTGGAATGATTATCTTACAGGCTAGACGATATATTTTATAATACTCCCAAAATGGAAACGGGATTTTTGCGGTCAGCCCTCGTTTGATATGCAAAAGTAATATTTAGCTTTTCCTCTATACAGCGTTACTCGTACATTTAGAATATGAGGTTTCCGAATAATAGGGTTTCAAAGATTATTTTTGCTCTGCTTTTTTAAAAACGTAACATGAGGATATTTCTTATTATTGCAAATGAATCCTTGCAGAAATGTACGATTATATTGCAGTCTACGTCAGTAGGTAACTTCGCAGACATGTTTCAACTTCTCTGACAATTACTTTAACAACAAATTATCAATAATTTGATTCCAAAATATATAAATAAATGATAAGTATCCACTGACATTCACACAGCGCCATCTAGCCCTATATTAAGCGTGGAGTGTATTATGGGCACTAAAAAATGGATAAACATACTTAAATACATATATATTATACATACAGAACACACCCAGGCCATTGCAAACAGACATGTTCATGCACACAAATGTTTGTACTGCCCGGGGATCGAACCCGGAACCCTTGGTGTAGCAGCCGACGTCTCAACCACTACACCAAATAGGTCGTCAAATGATGACTTATATCTCAATATGCACGTTAATTCTCAATAAGCATCAAATTTAATGATCAAACACGTCGCCAACGGGTGTACAGTAAATCACAATGAGTCTCCTGGCCAGAGCGCTCGGTGCACTAATGTCGTAACGAGTAATCGATATCGTCGATTAATGTGCCCCGGGGCCGGGGTACCCAAATTAGAGCCTAGGACTTGCTGGCAAAGTGTTGACATTTGCATCTGCAAAAACTAAACTTCTCCGTTTTTTAGGTGACTACCTAAAATAGTTTTGTAATCTTTTGAGTTCCCATACTGGGTGTCTTTTAATAATATAAGAAGATGCTAGTATGGGATGCAACTTGTGCAGACACACTGGCCCCTTGGTACAATCAACAGAGCTGGTGCGGCTTGTGAAGCGGCTGAAAAAGCCAAAGCATGCAAAGACAGGGGTCTGGGCTCCGAATATGATTTTGTTCCGTTCGGTGTCGAGACCCTTGGTCCGTGGGGTCCTTTGAGGTGCTTTGAGGCTTTTCAAAGAGATTTCCAAAAGGTTAGTCGACGTCACAGGTGACCGAAGATCTGGCAGCTACCTTGGACAAAGACTCAGTCTGGCAATCCAAAGGGGTAACGCTGCCAGTATTTTCGGAACTTTGCCGAAAGGGACTTCTTTTAATTATATTTTTTAGTTTAATTTTTTTTTTAATTTTAAGTGTTTAGGGTGTAATATATTTTACTTACCGAATAATGTAATCTGATTATATTAATAAGTGTAATTACCTTAAATGAGTGCAATAATATATAAGTTTGTGATTTTTTATAAATTAACTAGTTTGCGCGAGATATTATCACAATAATAAGAAATAGCAGGGAGATAAGATTTTTGAGTAAGGATATATAAAAACAAATGTGATGGTGAATTTGACCGAGAATAGGCTAGATGAATCCAGCGGAAGACCGGGATATCAGGCGTAGAATGAGGTTTACACCCTGGAGGATTCGACCCTACCACAGACATCCGAATATACAATTAGACTGGACAAGCCGCCAAGTTTATAGGCAGTCCCAGTGTCGCAATTTCTATTCGGTTCTTACCTGTGAAAAGTTATTATATTTCTTGGTAAATTTACTGATTCATTGCGATGATGGCATCTTACAATTGCACAGGATGGCATTTTGAAAAAAAACGGTAATTTCTTCTAATATTCGTGCGTCTTGACTCGTCTCACAGAGCGTAAACTGGCAAGCGGTGTATGCTCGTTGAGCTTACATTTATCGCACTTTAAACGCGGCTTGCCCCATCTGCTGTATTGGGAAATCTGTGGACCGTACCATGAATGTTATGTCGGCTGTATAACAGCAGATATATCTCGGTATGATGATAATAAAAATATTCGAATTCTAAAATTTACATAGATTTGAATACTATCAAGAAGATATCTAAAATCCGAAACAAGGATATCCCTAAGAGGACTAGGATGACCGACATAGCTCAAAGAATAAGCAAGTTGAAGTGCCAGTGGGCAGGGCACTTAGTGCGTAGAACTGATGGCCGATAGGGCGGACAGGTTCTCGAGTGGCGTCCACGTAACGGAAAACGAAGCGTAGGCCCACCCCTAACCAGATGGACGGATGACCTGGTTAAGGTGGCGGGTAGCAGATGGATGTCAACTGCGAGGGATCGGCCCGCATGGAAATCATTAAGGGAGGCCTTCGTTCAGCAGTGGACATTTTAGGCTGTTATGATGATGATGATGAGAAAGAAATAACTTATTGTTTTTACACAATTCAACGCAAGTACAAAAGAGTATATATAAACTGTAAAAACACACTACTGTCTCGTCTAAGTTTTTCAGATTCTTCGCCACATTAAAAGCAGTACGAACGCTAAACTAACACAAAACTGGTCAATATCGATTAGCCATTTACTTACTACGGTATACGCCGAGGGTCCTTAGTGCATAATTCTGAATTAATCGACGCCATTGGATGCAGTCGTTGCAACAAACAATTTAGAAGTGTTTTTTTATGTAACTAAGTGTATAGGACGGTCAAGACCACAGATTTCCCAATACAGGAGATGGGGCAAGCCGCGTTTAAAGTGCGACATATGTAAGCTCAACGAGCATACACTGGCTGCCAGTTTACGCTCTGTGAGACGAGTCAAGACGCACGAATATTAGAAGAAATTACCGTTTTTTTCCAAAATGCCATTTTGTGCAATTGTAACATGCCATCATCGCAATGAATCAGTAAATTTACCAAGAAATATAATAACTTTTCACAGGTAAGAACCGAAAAGAAATTGCGACACTGGGACTGCCTATAAACTTGGCGGCTTGTCCAGTCTAATTGTATATTCGGATGTCTGTGGTCAAGACGCTCACCTGATGGTAAGTGATACGCCCGACCATGACAGAGCGGCTTTGATAGATACCAACAACTGACAGACAATTATTCTCCATCAATGCCGCACTGCGCCCAAAAACCGAGACAATACATGTTAGGTTTCTTACACCTGGTAATTTTACTAGCTACAGTGTCCTCATCCCAAAACGCGGAATTGCGAAATACTTCTATTTCTATTTGATGATCTGGCACTGCGGTGGTACCTACCCCGACGACTCAGTACCGAGTCTACCACCTAGTACAGCTAATTTTGATCAGCAAGTTAAAATACACTGCTGCGTTTGACCAATCGCAGCAGAGACGGCAGAATGAATCATGCCCTCAATCAATGTGATCTATGTAAAGCGGATTCCGGACTGAAATAACATTTTGTTAAGAAAGAAATTCAATGCCCGAGATATCTGGCCGTCTGAGGGACTTGAAGAAGTATGTTAAAATTCATCTGCGTATCCCATTAGCTGCATCCACCCCGGATGATCCAAAATTGATTGGTGATCTCGCAATCCATGATCAAAGATCATACTAGGCCGATCAATAGCATGGATCGCGTGCGGCACGTCTACACTGTCCGCATGCACACTTGGATCGGAGTACGATGGTACTCCGATCAAGTGGTCCGGTGCCCGGGATGCAGATAATCTCAACTGTTTCTGCTGTCCGATATTAAAAAAAATATATTAAATATATCTATGTTTCAGACTGGGTAAGAGGGTGAAGGTGAGATAGGCAAGCAGATAAAATAACTGGATACTATGACTTAGCGTTACTTTATGGCATAAGTTAGCAACTGCTCTGAGGTCACTTTTTAGAATATCGCTGATGGCTGATCGATGGCTTACATATAACATAAAAACATGTAGCGCAGATTCAACAATGATTGGAAAAAAGTAAGAAAAATGGAAAATGGTGTTCTATTTAACAAACTTTTGGATGTCTTTTGCAGTTTCAATTGTGGTTACAAGCTGAGGCTGAAAAATATTGCAATGGGCTCGTAAATTTGGTATTTGTAAAGGAATTATCTTGACGACTGTCTTGACTTTTTATTGGCTGGAGTCGGGAAAACTGTCGATTCTGTGAAGTTACGAATGTATATGGCGAACATAAGAGCATAGTTCTGTTAACGGTGAACTAATATTGATACCCAAACCAATATAAATAGTAATTGTTACTTAAATAATATGCACATATACAAATATGTGCATACTCATAACACCTCATTCATAGGTTTGTTGTTTATCAGTTTTAATGACTTTTGACGTGATATGTGGCAGAGGGCATTGACACTGCCTGCACGGTGGTCGTACGCATAATGACACACTGTACCAGGACTACAACAGATTCGGGGAGATTAATTTGGGATTATCGGGTGCTCTGAGCCGGGTACAGGGAATCACAACGGGACGCCTGCCAACACAGATGTCTGAATGTTGTTACTGAATATATTAGCAGGGATGGCTGATACTCAATAACCTGTCTTAAGATTAGTAAGAGAGCGTCAGTGGCTCACTGGTGTGGACTGTTGCCCTCCTACCGGGAGGGCTGAGGTTCAAATCCCGCCACATACCAATGTGCTTACGAATTTTCGAAATTATATGTACGTTACCCGACGCTCTTACGGTGAAGGAAAACATCGTGAGGAAACCTTCATGCACGTCTGCGAAGAAATTCAAAGGTTGTGTGTGAAGTCATCCAGGCCCGCGTGGACGACTAAGGCCTAATCACCCTATACTCGGGAAATACTATAATGGGAAGGCTCGTGCCCCTCGGTGGGGACGTTTAATGAGCTGATGATGATGATAACAAATAATCTTCAACAAAGATTAATGAACAAAGACGAATGGCTTTTTTTTTTTTTTTTTTTTTTATACTATAGCAGGCAAACGAGCAAACGGCTCATCTGATGGTAAATGTCACCGCCGCCCATGTACATTGCAATACAGAGGGCACTGAAATGCGTTGCCGGCCTTTCAGCAGGAATACGCTCTTTTTTAACTTAAGGTGTGGCCTATTTTGATGGCTGTCTGGTTTAAAGTGTTATTTTATTTATATATGCATGCATACAAAGACACATAATAAATCAAAACACAATTTAATAGAATCCGCATTAAATCCGTTAAAACCTTCGCGTCTCAATTACACTTAAAAAATCCCATGTTTGATATTTAACTATCCCGACTTAGGTACTCAATCTTTAAGGCGAAACGCGCAAATATCTTAATCAAAACTGCTTAAGCAGGCTGTTAAATTTAACTCACTTGGACAGAAATTAATTCCTTCAATATAAATAGGACAAGGTAAATTGACCAAGCACTACCGTGCGCCTTGTTCTAATTACCGGTATGCGCTTGGCTGTTGACTGTCAAACACGAGTATTGTTGACCGTAATCAATTTAACGTGCTGCGCCACATCGGCAAATATTAATTAACAGATTAATCATAGGTGTTTAGGTGAAATTAGCGTTTTCATAAAGTTCTATATAAAACTAATTAATTCATAAGCTGGCAGTTTAAAATTAGTTATAAAAGTTATAGTAATCAATGGCTTCCGCCCAAAAGCTAATATTTTTAATGATCTCTTGTATAGGTGTCATAATGATTTAATGGAATACGCATCATTGCTCGTTTACAACATCTATGTTCACCATCATCAGCTCATATACGTCCCTACCGAGGGGCACGAGCCCACCCGCATTGGGTGTATAGGCCTAGTCGTCCACTCGGGCCCACTGCGGATTTGCCGACTTCACGCACAGCCTTTGAATCTTTTTGTAGGCGTGCGCAGGTTTCCTCTGTGCTGAAAACAATGAAATAGTGAATTGAATGGCGATGTTATGATATAAGTCGGCATAAATTAAATAATTCAAAACATTGATAAAACAAGTGCGAGTCGGACTCGCGCACCGAGGGTTCCGTACAAACCTGCAAGGTTTACAAAGTTCGTTCATTACGACAATCGAGTCATAACTATGGTATTTTTATTGCAAAATGAAATTCATAACATTACAATGGGAAAGATGGAGGAGCATAAATTTAAGACAAAGATCTCTTATCGTATTTAGTAATCCTTTTTTTTTTTCACGGGTTAAAGGCAATTAGATCTAAGTATTTGATATGAATTTCAACTTTATAGCTCTACGCGTTCATGAGGAAAAAAGTAATAAGTTTATATTTATTAAAAAATAAATATATATTTTGTAATGTAACTAAAAATTTAAGGTTTTCGGAATTTTTCCTTTATGTGTGCTATAAAACGTTGCTTCATGCCAAATTTCAAGATTCTAGGTCGACTGGAAGNGGTAGCCCACCCCTAACCAGATACGGATGACCTGTTAAGGTGGCGGGTAGCAGATAGGATGTCAACTGCGAGGGATCGGCCCGCATGGAAATCATTAAGGGAGGCCTTCGTTCAGCAGTGGACATGCTGTATATGATGATGATGAGAAAAATAACTTATTGTTTTTTACACAATTCAACGCAAGTACAAAAGAGTATTATATAAACTGTAAAAACACACTACTGTCTCGTCTAAGTTTTTTCAGATTCTTCGCCACATTAAAAGCAGTACGAACGCTAAACTAACACAAACTGGTCAATATCGATTAGCCATTTACTTACTACGGTATACGCGAGGAGTCCTTAGTGCAATAATCTGAATTAATCGACGCCATTGGATGCAGTCGTTGCAACAACAATTTTAGAAGTGTTTTTTTATGTGAACTAAGTGTATAGGACGTCAAGACCACAGATTTCCCAATACAGGAGATGGGGCAAGCCGGTTAAAGTGCGACAAATGTAAGCTCAACGAGCATACACTGGATGCCAGTTTACGCTCTGTGAGACGAGTCAAGACCACGAATATTAGAAGAAATTACCGTTTTTTTCCAAAATGCCATTTTGGCAATTGTTAACATGCATCATCGCAATGAATCAGTAAATTTACCAAGAATAATAATTTTCACAGGTAAGAACCGAAAAGAAATTGCGACACTGGGACTGCTATAAACTTGGCGGCTTGTCCAGTCTAATTGTATATTCGGATGTCTGTGGTCAAGACGCTCACCTGATGGTAAGTGATACGCCCGACCATGACAGAGCGGCTTTGATATATACCAACAACTGACAGACAATTATTCTCCATCAATGCCGCACTGCGCCCGAAAACCGAGACAATACATGTTAGGTTTCTACACCTGGTAATTTACTAGCTACAGTGTCCTCATCCCAAAACGCGGAATTGCGAAATACTTCTATTTCTATTTGATGATCTGGCACTGCGGTGGTACCTACCCCGACGACTCAGTACCGAGTCTACCACCTAGTACAGCTAATTTTGATCAGCAAGTTAAAATGCACTGCTGCGTTAACCAATCGCAGCAGAGACGGCAGCAGGATGAATCATGCCCTCAATCAATGTGATCTACCTAAAGCGGATTCCGGACTGAAATAACATTTTGTTAAAAAAGAAATTCAATGCCCGAGATATCTGGCCGTCTGAGGATTGAAGAAGTATGTTAAAATTCATCTGCGTATCCCATTAGCTGCACTACCCCGGATGATCCAAATTGATCGGTGATCTCGCAATCCATGATCAAAGATCATTACTAGCCGATCAATAGCATGGATCGCGTGCGGCACGTCTACACTGTCCGCATGCACACTTGGATCGGGCACGATGATCGTCCGTGCCGTGGATGCAGATATCTCAACTGTTTCTGCCGTCGATATTACAAAAAAAAATTATTAAACATAATCTATGTTTCAGAGGGTAATAGGGTGAAGGAGATAGCAAGCAATAAAATAAACTGGATACTATGACTTAGCGTACTATGTGCATAGATTAGCAACTGCTCTGAGGTCACTTTTAGAATATCGCTGATGCTGATCATGGCTACATATTACATAAAACATGTACCGTATGTTACAACAACAATGATTGGAAAAAATAAGAAAAATGGAAAATGTTTCTATTTAACAACTTTTGGATTTCTTTTGCAGTTTCAATTGTGTGTTACAAGCTGAGGCTGAAAAATATGCAATGGGCTCTAAATTAGGTTTTTTAAAGGAATTATCTTGACTACTTCTTGTCTTTTTATTGGCGGAGTCGGGAAAACTGTCGATTCTGTGAATTACGAATTATATGGCGAACATAAGAAGCATAGTTCTGTTAACGGTGAACTAATATTGATACCCAAACCAATATAAATAGTAATTGTTACTTAAATAATATGCACATATACAAATATGTGCCGTACTCATAACACCTCATTCATAGGTTTTGTTTATCATTTTAATGACTTTTACGTGATATGTGGCAGAGGGCATTGACACTGCCTGCACGGTGGTCGTACGCATAATGACACACTGACCAGGACTACAACAGATTCGGGGAGATTAATTTGGATTATCGGTGCTCTGAGCGGGGTACAGGGAATCACAACGGGACGCCTGCCAACACAGATGTCTAATGTTGTTACTGAATATATTAGCAGGATGGCTGATACTCAATAACCTGTCTTAAGATTAGTAAGAGAGCGTCAGTGGCTCACTGTGGACTGTTGCCCTCCTACCGGAGGCTGAGGTTCAATCCCGCCACATACCAATGTGCTTACGAATTTTCGAATTATATGTACGTTACCCGACGCTTACGTGAGGAAAACATCGTGAGGAAACCTTCATGCACGTCTGCGAAGAAATTCAAAGGTTGTGTTGAAGTCATCCAGTCCTCACTGGGCCCGCGGGACGACTAAGGCCTAATCACCCTATACTCGGAAATACTATAAGGGAAGGCTCGTGCCCCTCGGTGGGACGTTTAATGAGCTGACGATGATGATAACAAATAATATTCAACAAAATTAATGAACAAAGACAATGGCTTTTTTTTTTTTTTTTTTTTTTATACTATAGCAGGCAAACGAGCAAACGGCTCATTGATGGTAAATGTCACCGCCGCCCATGTACATTGCAATACAGAGGGCACTGAAATGCGTTGCCGGCCTTTCAGCAGGAATACGCTCTTTTTTAACTAAGGTGTGGCCTATTTTGATGGCTGTCTGGTTTAAAGTGTTATTTTAATTATATATGCATGCATACAAAGACACATAATAAATCAAAACACAATTTAATAGAATCCGCATTAAATCCGTTAAAAACCTTCGCGTCTCAATTACACTTAAAAAATCCCATGTTTGATATTTAACTATCCGACTTAGGTACTCAATCTTTAAGGCGAAACGCGCAAATATCTTAATCAAAACTGCTTAAGCAGGCTGTTAAATTTAACTCACTTAGACAGAAATTAATTCCTTCAATATAAATAGGACAAGGTAAATTGACCAAGCACTACCGTGCGCCTTGTTCTAATTACCGGTATGCGCTTGGCTGTTGACTGTCAAACACGAGTATTGTTGACCGTAATCAATTTAACGTGCTGCGCCACATTGGAAATATTAAAAGCATTAATCATCAAGTGTTAGTGAAATTAGCGTTTCATAAAGTTCTATATAAAAACTAATTAATTTATAAGCTTGCAGTTTAAAATTAGTTATAAAAGTTATAATAATCAATGGCTTCCGCCCAAAAGCTAATATTTTTAAAGATCTCTTGTATAGGTGTCATAATGATTTAATGGAATACGCATCATTGCTCGTTTACAACATCTATGTTCACCATCATCAGCTCATATACGTCCCTACCGAGGGGCACGAGCCCACCCGCATTGGGTGTATAGGCCTAGTCGTCCACTCGGCCCACTGCGGATTTGCCGACTTCACGCACAACCTTTGAATCTCTTTGTAGGCGTGCGTTCTCGCGTTTCCTCTGTGCTTAAAACAATGAAATAGTGAATTGAATGGCGATGTTATGATATAAGTCGCATAATTAAATAATTCAAAACATTGATAAAACAAGTGCGAGTCGGACTCGCGCACCGAGGGTTCCGTACAAACCTGCAAGGTTTACAAAGTTCGTTCATTACGACAATCGAGTCATAACTATGGTATTTTTATTGCAAAATGAAATTCATAACATTACAATGGGGAAAGATGGAGGAGCATAAATTTAAGACAAAGATCTCTTTATCGTTTAAGTAATCCTATTTTTTTTTCACGGGTTAAAGGCAATTAGATCTAAGTATTTGATATGAATTTCAACTTTATAGCTCTACGCGTTCATGAGGAAAAAAGTATAAGTTTATATTTATTAAAAAATAAAATATATTTGTAATGTAACTAAAAATTTAAGGTTTTCGGAATTTTTCCTTTATGTGTGCTATAAAACGTTGCTTCATGCCAAATTTCAAGATTCTAGGTCGACTGGAAGTACCCTTTAGGTTTTGATTCCCTTGCGAGTACTTGCGAGTTTCAAAATATGCAGCTTAAATTGCTGTTTCTTTTGATTACGTTGACATAGAAGTTTGATTTTGTTACAGCTTAAAGTATTATAGACCTGAGTATTTGGTATGAATTTCAATTTAATACCTCTACGCGTTTATGAGGAAATGGGTAGTAAGTTTAAAATTAATAAAAAATATATTTGTGATGTAACTAAAAATTTATGGTTTCGTAATTTTTCCTTTATCTATGCTATAAGACGTTGCTTCGTACCAAATTTCAAGATTCTGAGTTCACGGGAAGCACCCTGTAGGTTTTGATTCCCTTGCAAGTGTCGAAAATTTGCGGCATAAACGGCTGTATCTTTTGATTGCGTTGGCTTAGAAGTTTGATTTTTTCACAGCTTCAAGGGACAGTAGATCTGAGTAATTGATATAAATTTCAGCTTCATACCTCCACGCTTTTCCTGAGAAAAAGGGTCTTGACAGACGAACGGACGGACGGACAGACGGACAACAAAGTGATCCTATAAGGGTTCCGTTTTTTTCCTTTTGAGGTACGGAACCCCAAAAAACAGTTTTTTAATACATATTTGAACTCAGTTGATGAGTTACACAAGATCGATCAGATCAGACATAATAAAAAAGCATGTCTTTTAGCCCATTACTCTTAGAACGCAATTTGGCAACAGTGTGTTTACCTTCCAAATAAAATTGGACGATTTTATAATTTCTTTGCTGCGATATAAGTCATAATTTATCAGTCCATTTCATTCCCGGCCACACATTTCTCCCCGAATTTTTTCTACCGCGCGAACTCATACAAACACCATGAATTTTTATCAAAGCCTGAACGAATCCGCGGGTAAATCCGGTCTGTATGTCCATTATTTATTTAGCTCGGTGTAAGTGCCACTCAAAACACAGTGTCTTAATTAACCAGAAACTGAGAAGAGCGGGTACGTGTACAGCACCGCATAAGTCAGAAGCGGTAGCGGGTTATCACTATTGCATAAACTTTTTAAATTCGAAATTTTGTTAGATATAACCAACATATTATATACTTCTATGAACTTAAACTAAAACTTGGGTGCCGATTGTGAATATCATACTAATTTTGACCGTAATTGTCAGCTGTGCTTGTCGTGTCGGTTTCAATGATCGCATCATTATTTGTATCTATTTATCTCTGAGCACTGTGTACTGAAAATGTATGAAGTTTATTTCTTGTAAACTAGGCTTATATACGAAATATCAGGTTTGATATTTTGAAAATGAAAATGAAAAGTGTTTATTCAGTTTAGGTCCTTAAAGAACACTTATGAATTTTATTGGTAATGTCGAAATAACGCCCATTAAAACATCATTTAATATTTCCTCTTATCATTCAAATTTTCTAAGATGTCTTTACTTTCGTGTGATGCATTTTTTATTTACAACGCTGGTGGGCTGAACTCAGAAGTATAAAATGATTGATAGGATTATGAATACGTTGTACCATAATTATGTTATCATTTTTGTATCACTATAATATGACTAGTCACACTTCTAAACTACATTTAATTGTACTAAGATTTAGTCTAAAAAGATTATAAAATTATATTCCGGCAATCAAGTTTTTAAAATACAGGCAAGCAACGCGTGGAAGCGTGTGTGCATTGCAAAAATAATCTTCTATTTTTAAAATTATTTACTCACTAATCACTTTTTAATCGTCATTACTGAGCAAAGATATAAATCAAATTACTCTTTCGTAGCCTAGGCCAGCTGTCTCACTTTTATTGCAAAGAATAACATCAAAATTGATTTACTATTTACAAACTGAACTTTATGATCATACATTAAAGACCAATGTTTTAAACAACTTACATATTTACTAGGTAAATTTTGGAATTTTGGAATAGTTCAGCCTGTTTCAATATTATTACAGACCCGTTATCATCATCAGCTCATTAAACGTCCCCACCGAGGGGCACGAGCCTACCCGTATAGGGTGATTAGGCCTTAGTCGTCCACGCGGGCCCAGTGCGGATTGGACGACTTCACACACAACCTTCGAATTTCTTCGCAGGCGTGCATGAAGGTTTCCTCACGTTGTTTTCCTTTACCGTAAGAGCGTCGGATAACGTACATATATTTTCGAAGTCGGGATTTGAACCTCAGCCCTCCCGGTAGGAAGGCGACAGTCCGCACCATTGAGCCACCGACGCTCTATTATAGATGGATTAAAGATCAGCAAGAATATATAACAATTTCTAGTGACGTAACCGGTTAAGAATAAGTGGCAGCTACGATCCAATATATTTAATTAAACGTCTCAATAAACTCTTAGGTGGTACACGCTATCCCGTATGCCCTGCACCACACATTTCCATCTAGGTTTGCATTTTCCCGCCGCTCATAAATTCATAATTAAATAGCGAACTACCGGCTTGCCTCGTTATGAGCTGATTTTATTTAATTTCTCCGCCATTCCTCAGTGAGAATATCTCTAAGTAATATAGCGATAGTGGTAGTGAAATGAGTGGTACTTGTATAGTTTGCATAAGCAGGACTATTTTAATACGCAATTCACGTTCGTGTTCGATAACGTACATATATCTTTAGCGTCGGATAACGTACATATATTTTTCGAAAATTCGAAAATACATTGGTACGTGTCGGGATTTGAACCTCAGCCCTCCCGGTAGGAAGGCGACTGTCCACACCACTGAGCTACCGACGCTCTTATTTAGTTAACATAACATAAATAACTATAACAAGTGCAGTGACGTTTTATGATAAAAGTCTGGGAAAGCAAGAAATATGTTAATATTAATCCTATGTAAATTATTGACACAGTTAATTTTATAATTAACTGTGTCAATAATTTACAATAAATCCAAACCCTTGCAAAATGTTTAAAAGACTTAACGGTGTGATGACACGCGAATCATCAAAGATACTGTTAAAATGCGTGCGCGCAGATTATGTACGAAAATAGCTGTCGAGCGAGAAACGTAAACCGACCAAAATAAGAAGTCACTCAAATACCCCCACCGAAGTAGCACAGGTGTCTTTTGAATTTAACCGGTTATTTTGATTAATAATACCACTTTGGAATGTAGTTTTTTCACTTAAGTATGACCACATCTGGAAACGTTATTAAAAAAGTTCTTGTTTGTAATCAATTAGTGTGTTCAATTAATTTGATATCAATTAATGGCTAAGTTAAGTTCCTCATAGCCTTGAGATTTTTTTTTTTGTGACAGTGGGCAAACGAGCAGACGGCTCATCTGATAGTAAATGACGCCGTCGCCCATGTACACTTGCAATACCAGAGGGCATAGCAATATGTTGAAGGCCTTTAAAAGGGAATATGCTCTTTCCTTTAAACTCACCATCACCGGGTCTTATGGCCCAGGGAATATTTCAGATAGTAACTGATTCCACGGTTGCGGTATGGGAAAGTCTGTGCTCTGCAGTGGGGCGTTATAGGCTGGTTAATCGATTGTTCGATTAGTTTTTGATCGTGTTATTGATACCATTTATGGACAATAAAAGCATCTCTCTCTCTCTCTTCAACCTGCCGCAGTCGCTGCTGAACCGGTCACCCATTTTACGGCCACATATCCATCCATCCATCCGATCCATCGGACCGCAGAGCGTCCTACGCTACGTTTGCCCAGACGCGGTCTTAACCATTGGTTACGACTTAAATCTATGATCTTCACTCCAAAACTCTGTGCTCCAACTCCCATCGGTTCTGCGACATATGTGACTAGCCCACTGCCACTTTAACTTGCTGATCCGGCGAGCTAGGTCGGTAACAGTTCTCTTGCGGATAACAATCGTCATCATTTTATTTTTAAGAAAAGCATACTATATTTAAATATGTAACTGTTCAGAACTTATTAACTTAACAGAGAAAAAAATATATCTTGTTACCCCTTCAAATTGGGGCAAATAAATTTATATAAATCGGCTCTAGCAATTTTCGTGTCATATTTTTTTTAATCTGTTCTGCCGGCACATTCCTTGTAACGAATCTCTAAAAAAGTTTCTTTTTAGCAGACAGGGTTTAGTAAGTGGTTAAAATTCTCGAGTATCTCCATAATAAAGTGAACTCTGTACTGTGACTCTTTGCAATATAAGACAAACAGTTCGTTCTATGCAATCCAAACAAAAACAGTTGAAATTAATGAAAAACCCTTGCACTCCCAAAATGGCGTCATACTCAGCATCATTGTCGAAGTTTTCGAACTCAAATAAATGCCAAAACTTGTGGATCGTTTAACATCTCACTGCTTTTGCTTGTGTTTAATTAAGTTTTACTATGACTAGTTGTGTTAGTTAGCTGTATTTGCTTTATAATTTCACACAGATAAGAGCAAATACGCGGTGCGTATTGCGATATGTACGGTATCCGACACTAATGGAAAACATCGTGAGGAAACCTGCGCACGCCTGCGAAGAGATTCAAAGGTTGTGCGTGAAGTCGTCCTGCCCGTACTGGGCTCACGTGGACGACTAAGGCCTATACCTACACCTTATACGGGTTGGCTCGTGTCCCTCGGTGGGGACGTTTAAAGAGCTGATGAATGATAATGACTAGTTAGTTAGCTGTTTTTGCTTTGTAATTACAAATAGATAGGAGCAAATACTTTTAGAGAGAGATTTTAGTAGTATTTGTATATGAATTTATGGTTTGTTGGCTAAGAAAAAGGACTATTGGATATGATCTGATGAAGTGACGTAATCAACTAATTATCTATACATATAAAAAAATTGGCGAGTCTGTTTGTAATATCGAAATAACCATCTTTTTCTTCATGCATTTAATGTTTTTAGTTTTCATGCATTCAATGTTTTTTACGGTTACGCCAAAATAACAATTTAAAAATGTTTGCCTGTTTGTTTGTGTTGGGTGATCTCTGAAAGGGCTGGACAGATTTGGACGGGAATTTTTTTCGCAGATAGAAAAACTTTACTTTTTTAACTACTTTTATTTGCGAAAATACCATTTTATTTAGAAAATTAAATTAATATTATACCGTGAACTAACGAAGCGATTTTATAATTAAAAAGCGAGTATATAATTAAAGGCATATTTTTGAATCATTAGCGATATTCAACGAACGATATATTCATTAAGAAACAATATAATTCTAGTTCCTTATTATACAACAATTTGCAAACATATAATATTTAAAAGTTGCATTAAAATCCCGTTTCTCATTCCCTTCAATCCCGATCCGTTCATTGCTCCTATCGTCGACGTATCACACAATGCCTCCCCCGGGAACTTCGACTTCCGTAAGCCAATCTACATGATAACTAACTTTCCTATACGTTGCGTTGCCATTTTAATATTATATAGCATATCAACAGCTATGCACCAATAAGAAATAAGGAAAAGAATCGTTGGTAGTGTTCCAAAGTTGAAGTGGCAGTGGGCCGGTCACGTAGAACCAATGGCCGTTAGAGCAGACGGGTTCTGGAGTGAAGACCGCGTCTTGGCAAGCGTAGCGTAGGACGCCCGGGCTGATGGACCGATGACTTGCGAAAGGTCGCTGGTTGAGGCTAGATGAGGAAAGCGGTGAACCGGGATATCTGTTAGTTAACCCTTAGACATCTTTTTAATTTCATGAAGCCACAGATATCCCAATTCACCCAATTGGGATATCTATGGATGAACCCCATATAAGATTAGTATATGTATTTTTATATGTGTATGTTTAAATTCTTAAACAAACCGTCACTTCTCTGCAGGCATTTAAATAAAATAAAATGCTTGCAGTATTTCAAATTTTAAAATAAAGTTAGCGCGTGAAGGCTAAAATGCAATTCGTTTCTAAATTTAACTGGCGCCAGTAACCTGTGAGTTAGCTAGAGTCACGACGGATTCGCATTAGAAATATACAAAATGTTAAATTGTGATGCTAAATCAAAGTAGGTCTCCCAACGCGAGGTTTTTTTTAGAATCATTAATAGATTCTTAGGTACTTTAACATTAAGTTTCTTTTATTATTTTTTACTTTTTAAAGGGAAATTACTTAAGTTCTTGTGTCGGAGGTTTTTTAAATTTTTAATTTAATTTTTATCTGGGCAAGCTCGCTCCATCTTAGAGCACGTCTCTTCTACTAGGATACTCTGTGCTAAAGAGTAAGCCCATTATGAATAAAAAAATAACAAAATGTATATATTTAGCATCACAATTTAACATTTTGTATATTTCTAATGCGAATCCGTCGTGACTCTAGCTAACTCACAGGTTACTGGCGCCAGTTAAATTTAGAAACGAGAATTGCATTTAAGTTCTTGTGTCGGGGGTTTTAAATTTTTAATTTTTTAATTTAATTTTTATTTCATACTTTTTATAGGTAGGTTAGGTTAAGTTAGATTTCAGTATATAGACAGATACGTCAAACTTATAACACCCCTGTTTTTACTTACTTACTATTGTAATGTACGAATCATTTCCTTTCATTTGATACCCCACTCGGGCATATTTGTAAACAATCGGTTTTTCATTCCCACTTTCATCCCCTATATCTTATAAAGGGCTGAACCGATTTTAATTAAACTTAGCTATTGTAATGTACGAATCATTTCCTTTCATTTGATACCCCATTCGGGCATATTTGCAAACAATCGGTTTATCATTCCCACTTTCATCCCCTATATCTTATAAACGGCTTAACCGATTTTAATAAAATATAGCTAAGAACACGCTTGATTAAATGACCTTTCAATCAAAAAAAAACTAAATCAAAATCGGTCCACTCGTTCGGGAGTTATGGTGCCACAGACAGACACACAGACTCACACACAGACACACAAACACGTCAAACTTATAACACCCCTCTTTTTGCGTCGGGGGTTAAAAAAGGATATTCACTCGTTTTTTGAATGTCACAGTGTAGCTGCATTAACTTTTGAGCTTAAATTAGTATTTTGGAATTTCTGTAGTCACTTGGCATTAGAAATAAGTATAAGTTTAGTCCTTATCGCTTATTCCTTATCTGCTCTGTTGAGAAGACACAATCAGGAATTATACATGAGCGCGGAAATTTATTTATTTAAAGAAAAAAATGCTCCTGCGATTAATGCTGCATAATAACTTATAATCATTTAAAAAATATATTATTCAATCAATGTCCATACTGGCCAAGAAACCACAGACATCCAAATATACAATTAGACTGGACAAGCCGCCAAGTTTATAGGCAGTCCCAGTGTCGCAATTTATTTTCGGTTCTTACCTGTGAAAAGTTATTATATTTCTTGGTAAATTTACTGATTCATTGCGATGATGGCATGTTACAATTGCACAGGATGGCATTTTGGAAAAAACGGTAATTTCTTCTAATATTCATGCGTCTTGACTCGTCTCACAGAGCGTAAACTGGCAGCCAGTGTATGCTCGTTGAGCTTACATTTGTCGCACTTTAAACGCGGCTTGCCCCATCTCCTGTATTGGGAAATCTGTGCAAGAAACTAAAGTTAGTTTAGGTGATTTTAATAACTATAAAAGCAGTCCAGTAATTGGAGCCTTGACTCAAAATTACCGACAAAAATATATTTTTTACTTTAAATACAAAACTGAACTTTACGGTTCACATCGCAATATTATTATCCAATCCATTCATGCATTGAAAACGGCACACAGCTTAACTCATAAACAGTTCACTAAGACTTCATTCCTCGCAGGACCTACTACAGAACACTGTTTCCCAAACTGTGTACTAATTACACACTGTAGTCCGTAGCGGTATTTGATTTGATAGAGCAATAGTTATGTGTTAGTTGTTTCATAAAACGTGTAGATAATTATAGGTTTAGATTGTAACTTTAATATTAAAATATCTTCAAATAGTTGGAACCAACAACAGTGTAGTAACTTGCAATTTGTTAACTCTTTTCTTATAATTTATTGAACAGAGTTAATTCTCATTTGACTATCAAGGTATATAATTTAAATTATTTTTCATTATGAGCGTCTGAAACATTTTTATCAATGAGTCATTAACTGCAGAGACTTAATTTGAATTTTCCTATATTTAGTTTATCACATGTTACATTACCACATTACCAAGCTGAACGAAGTCTAAATCTTACTTACTTGAACATCCTCTGCCGGACTAAGACCTTACTTTAATAGTTTGAAGTGCTTTGTCATAATCACCACGATTGATAGGAGGGTTGGAATTAATTGACCAAATTAAAAGTTAAGTGTATCAACAGAGTGTTGCTAGCCGTTATCTGACTAATGTTTTATCCGTTAGTCTAACTGTAACCTGTAGGAAATATGAAAACCTACAGAATTAGTTGAGGATTTTTATAAGTAATAACCTAGAGGTCGTAAAGTTTGAGAGCCAGTGTCACAATCTAAACGCATACATGCGCGGGCGCAGAACGTTTGCATTTCAACGGGGCAGTGTCATGGCGGCGGTGTGCGGGCAACACGCTCGCTTCGCGCCTTACTATAAAAAATACGCGCGCGACTTTTTCACGACTTTTTTAAAGTTCAGTGACATGTGACAGTGAATTGTTCGGATGTGACGCCATGTTTGTTTTGTTTTTTTTTCTGGTGTTATCCGAGTCGGTGTGTGTGATTTGCAGTTTGTGAATAATTGCAGTAATCGTAGAACAATTTTTACTCTACAGTGTTGCATTTTTCAAAGGTGTTTTCGAAAACAGATATGCAAAATAATACACTTAAAATGTTATTATTTTAACGAAAACATGCATGTTGTAGGATTATAAAAAGCACTTTTGAGACAGTTACAAAATTTTAGACTAGCAATCAAAAGATATCAAGTTTTACATGATTTTTTGGGTCCTTTTTGACATAATATATTAAGGTCATAAAAGTAATAAAATCACATGAAATTTTATACTTCTCTTAAAGAAATGATATCCTTTTTTCCAATTATAATAAATAACAGTCCGAATTAACCTCACATCTTTTATTATGTCGCTAACGAGCGGTCTCCGTGATTGCGTTCCATTTCACTGTTTTGTTGTTTCTGTCATTTTTTTAAAACCAATTCCAACGTTTCCGATAGTAACCCGAAAGGGAATGAGGTCGTGTCGTAATACTGGAATTACATTCGGCATGATCTGATTTCTAATAGGCTTATCGCGTTACTGTATACTGTTATCTGTGATGCGTCTCGTATGCGTCGTTATTGAGTGTTCATGTGTCAGTGAAATGGAACGTAATCGGGCGGGATTTAAATGAGAGCCGTGTTATGATGAGCCTCGATTAGATTTCAAACCAAATCAAAGTACGAATTAATTGTAATACTTAGTTTTACAATTATTTCTTTGCAATGGTTTGAATTCTTTGCTTCCTTGATAGTGTATCCATAGAAAAATTGAATATCGTACTTATGGGTTCGAATCTCGGTATTGACAGGTGGTTTGAGTTGAAAGAAAAAGGGAAGAGCTATCTTTGCTCACCCTTAATCAGGTTAAGCTGAGAATGCCATCCGTGGCCTACAGTAAAAGAATCATCCAAAAGAATTAAATGATCTGCTTAAACTTCAATGCGGCATTGATGGAGAATAATAAGTGCTTATCAGTTGTTGGTCTCCGTTAATGCCGCTCTGTCATGGTCAGGTGAATCACATACCATCAAGTGAGCGTCTTGACCGTTGTGTTCACTTCGTAACATAAAAAATATTAGAAACAAATCAATACAAGAAATAACTACCTAATTCCTGATTCTGTTAACTACTGATTTCGTAAATTATAAAATTGAATCCAAGACTATTCGCACAATATATAAACAATACGCACTGAGCTATCACATACCATGTCTCATAGCATCCCTTACAAATTCAGTCACGTCCGTGCACTCCTGCGCATGATGTTATTTAAAACATGACAGTCCGTGATGGTGGCGCCCCCACGCCTATCTTGGCGGCAATCTGCATTAATGACAAATTTATTCACACGTTCCTTGTGATAAGAACGACTTTACATAGATATATAACTCTTTATAATATATTTTGTTTCATATAAATATCGTGAATTCGTGACACGCTGTATGTTCTTGAAGAACTCCAAAACTACGGAATGTTTTTTTTGTGAAATTTTATAAGTAGCTATATTTTCATCTCGCTTAGGAGATAGAGTAGTTTTAATTTAATTATTGCTCAAAATATTTGTAAAAAAAATACAGTACCATCTAGCCCCAAACTAAGCATTAGCCTGTAATATGGATACCAAACAACTGATAAACATACTTGTATACTTTTCTTTTGTAAATACATACATTTTATACATAGAAACACCCACACACAAACACATTTTTGTGTCGAGATGAGGGCACTGTAGCTAGTGAAATTACTGTGTATAAGAGACCTAACATCTGTCGTCTCGGGTGTAGGCCACAGTGCGGCATTGATGGAGGAATAATATCTGTCTATCAGTTGTTGGTCTCCTTCAATGCCGCTCTGTCATGGTCAGGCGTATCACTAACCACCAAGTGAGCGTCCTGGACACTTATAACATAAAAACAGACATGTTTATGTACACAAATGTTTGTACTGCCCGGGGATCGGACCCGAACCCTTGGTGTAGTAGCCGTCTCAACAATCAGTCATCAATGTACACTGCAGTCATTGGCATAATCGTTATTGTAATATAATTGGTAACAATAAACTTGAACGTTATCGCTTAGACGCCATTTGTGGAATCGCGCCATGTCTAATTATCTTGTTTAGCCTGATTAATATTGCGTATTACATATTAGTTCATATTTATGGGTTTTGTTTGTACATTAATGATGTGCTTAACATCCTAGTTTGCGATGAGATGTTAGCTATTTTAATGGTTTCCGGTTCGATACCTGTGCAGTACAAACATAATCATCACCTCATTAACTCATTAGCCGTATAGAGTGATTAGGCCTTAGTCGTCCACGCGGGCCCAGTGCGGGTTGGACGACTTCACGCACAACGTTGAATCTCTTCGCAGGCGTGCGCGGTTCCCTCACGGTGTTTTCCTTCACCGTAAGAGCGTCGGATAACCGTACATATATTTTTCGAAAATCCTAAGAAACACATTGGTACATGGCGGGATTTGAACCTCAGCCCTCCCGGTAGGAGGTCCACACCATTGAGCCACCGACGCGCGACGCCTCAAACGCTTGAAGTAAATGTTTGTATTTAGGTGGTCTTTGTATGTAGGTATAATTTACCAAAACAAATCGAAGCTCAAACTCAAAAGTGATTAATTCAAAGATATGTCTTTATTATTATAAACTTTCGGCACTGTTAATAAGTGGGATTCAAATAAACTTTATCACCAAAACCATGTCTACCAGTGGACTTCACGGTTATACACCAATTTTATCTATTTGAATAGTATCAAATATGAGCGTCGGTGGCTCAATGGTGTGGACTGTCGCCTTCCTACCAGGAGGTTTAAATCCCGCACGTACCAATGTGTTTTTGAATTTTCGAAAAATATATCCGACGTTCTTACATTTAAGGAAAACATCGTGAGGAAACCTGCGCACGTCTGGGAAGAGATTCAAAGGTTGTGCATGAAGTCGTCCAACCCGCACTGGGCCCGCGTGGATGACTAAGGCCTAATCACCCTATACGGGTAGGCTCATGTCAATTGGTGGGGACGTTTAATGAGCTGATGATAGATAGGCGAGATGAGATATGTAACGTACATAGAATTTTCGAAATTATATGTACGTTACATATAATTTCGAAAATTTATAAAACACATTGGTACGTGACGGGATTTGAACCCAACCCTCCCGGTAGGACGGTGGGAGTCCACACCATTGAGCCACCGACCCTCTTTTTGATTGACACGTTAAGGTAAAATTTTAAATGTTTTATGTTAAAAATATACTTAAGTATGTGTCATGCGGCTCGGACATTTTTTGGTTGACGTTTCTTCGTAATTGTGCATCTAAAAGCAGCCTGCTTTTGCAAGTCGTCGCGAAAGTCCTTCGTCGCACTGAATACAGGAGACTTGTTTCCAGTAGTGGACTGCGATAAGTGTAAGTGAGAGATGTTCCAGTGCACAAAGTGTTAAACCTCTACACGTTTGCTGTGAATACTGGTTAAATATAAACCAAAAAGGTAGGTCGTTTCCGCGACGCGAAGTTACCCGCGTTGCGCCCGCGCATACAAAATCAAGACGCCCATGTTTATTTGCTCAAATGTCAAACGAGCGGAGAAAATCACTTTCTTACATTTTGCGCGCTCCAGATTTTAGTAGGAAGTCCTCGGTTTGGGCTTGGTCGGAAATGTTTAAGGGGTCTTGTTGTTGGGTAATGCCGTCGATCCCGGCCACTTTTTTAGTATGTTAGTTTTTCTTTATGTCACTTTGTGTAAAGGACAGTCAAGACGCTTACCTGGTGGTAAGTGAATCGCCTGACCGTAACAGAGCGGCATTGAAGCTGCCCTACAACTGATAGACGGTTATTCTTCTCCGTCAATGCCGCACTGCGCCCGTCACCCGAGACAACAGATGTTAGGTCTCTTATACCCGGTAATTTTACTACTACAGTTCCCTCATCGCGCAACACAGGAGTGCAAAATACTTCTATTTAACGGTACGATACCTGGCATCACCTGGCACGCACGAAAAGTCGACTCAGTATCGAGCCTACAATCTATAGAATTGGTCCTAATTCAATTAAAAATGTATGTCAATTGCGCAAAAGAAACTTTTCTATATTTTGAAAATACCTTAATAATACATTTGTCATAAAGTCGCTTTGGTTGAGCTACTCGTACCTGCATTATCATGAAAAACAGTTTTTTTTCGAAGTAAATAACACATTTTGGGAATTTCTTAATCTTTAAAAACGAGTTCCCAATTACTGTAAATTTCGCTAATGAGCTTTGCCCGTTGGCAAGAGCGCAAAGTTTAACTGAAACACACATTTGCTGTGTTAATTTATGACAATTAACCGTAAGTATTTTGTACCGAGAGAGTTGATACACATCAAGGGTTCCGGGTTCGTTCCCCGGGCAGTACAAATTTGTGTGCATGAACATGTCTGTTTGTAATGGTGTGGGTGTTTTCTATGTATAATAATGTGTAAACATTTACAAAACAATGTATATAAGTTAAGTACGTTGTACTACAAGCTTCACGCTTAATCTGGGGCTAGATGGCGCTGTGTGAATGTCGGTTGATAATTATTTTTATTGTATTACTGGAGGATTTGGAGCAATGGTCTTTGTTAATGATAGTTGTTTCAATTGTCAACCTGCTGGGTTATTTTTTCTCAATTAGCCACTGATAACCTTTACAGCTTAACCAGGGAAGTCGCCAGCGCATATTGAGAAAGTGCAAATTAATTAATAAATCATAAAATAATATTAGAATAACTTTTAAAATAAATTGTGTAAAGCTATAAAGCTATGTTTTACCGCTCGGCAGCCGCGCGTCGCGTCATTTGACGCAGCTATTTTAGGTTAGGTTCTATTTTAGGTTATGTTTTAGCTTAAAACGCGAATAATGCCGCATGGAACAGCTAGTAATAAATATAATTACACATATCCACGGCATCCAAATAAAATCTCATCTTGACCAGTCAAGATCAAATGATTAATTTATTACGTTTCGACTTTCTTTAGTCAAATGGACAAAATAAACCAAAAGTTGTCCGAAGTACACTCTGCATATTTTATTTTATATGCAGGTTCTGAATACTAGTTTCGTTTCGAGTCACGTGAACTTTAAAGTTTAAGATTTCACTGAATGAAATGTATGAACTTTTAAGTAATTAATCTTTTCCCTCACTAGTCCAAACCTTAACTTCTTGATGCCAACATTAAACAGCTATGAGCAGAATGTGTTAATTTGTAACACATTCAACATAAATATGATAATGAAGGGCACAGGGTATGGAGCCTTAACATCGTAATATTACGGTATTTTACAAAGTGACACAAAATCTTGTTCATTTAAAAGGATTTTAGAGCTTTTGTCAAAGCCATCAACATAAATATTTTTATGTCACAAAGTATACAGGACGCTAACCTGATGGTGAGTGATACGCCTGACCATGACAGTTGCATTTAAGAGACCATCAACTGTAGACATTATTCTTTACCAATGTCGTACTGTGCCCGTCACCTGAGACAACAGATGTTAGGTCTCTATTTTAATCATCATCATTATAGCCTAATATGTCCACTGTTGATCGAAGGCATCCTTATGATATCCATGTGGACCGATCCCTTGCAATCGACTTCTATCTGCCACC
The DNA here is from genome assembly GCA_019425675.1 of Leucinodes orbonalis. Classification (NCBI taxonomy): domain Eukaryota; kingdom Metazoa; phylum Arthropoda; class Insecta; order Lepidoptera; family Crambidae; genus Leucinodes; species Leucinodes orbonalis. The sequence continues at coordinate 72,653 of PQWD01005454.1, forward strand.
CGCCACGTTAACCAGATCATCAACTCATCTGATAAAGGAGATATCATGAGACAAATAAATAATGTAAGAATGCACATGACACACGGTAGCTTAAACTGAAGCAGAGCCCTTTTTGACCGCAAATACCTAGAACGTTCTTTGTTAATTACACCTTTATTTTTAATTATATATATTTTTAAAATTGTGTATTTTCCATAAGGTACCACATTGTTTTAATAATTCTTTTTCGTACAATTTTATCCTCTCTTTAGACTCTGAATAAGTTATATATTTTTTACGTATTATGTTTTCCGTGTTGTTTTTGTGGTCAAAATAAATGTTTTTTCTTTATTTCTTTCTTTCTTATGAATACACAGTTAGCCAGTTACTGACCTACTAATCATAATCATTGACTAATAGTGTCACGTTGACTAAGTATGTACTCAAAATACTTATGGCAACACTAATTAGTTTCTCATTGTGCTAGATAGGGATAGTCCAGGATAATTTAGCTTAACTAGAGATGCTCGGCATTACTTTAACCTTAAACGGTGCTAACACTAACTATGCTATGTACTTAGTGGTAGACTCGATACTGAGTCGTTTAGGTAGGTACCTCCGCAGTGGCAGATATCGTCCCGTCAAATAAGAGTGCTATGCACTTTTGTGTTTCGGGATAAGGGCACTGTAGCTAGAGAAATTACCGGGTATAACAGACCTAACACCTGTTGTCTCGGGTGATGGGCGCGGTGCGGCATTGATGGAGTATAATCACTGTTTATCAGTTGTTATTCTCCTTCAATGCCGCTCTTGTCATGGTCAGGTGTATCACTTACCATCAGGTGAGCGTCCTGACCGTCCTGTTCACTTTGTTACATAAAAAAAACAGGATATAAACATCGTTAGGACACAAAATGTAATTACATATAATTAATAAATCCAATCGAAAACAAGCAAGTTACACCATCAGTCTGTCATAATATTTTGCAAAATTATCTCTTGAAATACGCAAGTATTGATTAACTTCTGAAAACGCGGTCATTTTTGCCAGTGGGACTGGCAAAAATGACAATAATTTAACAAAATTACGTATCATAACTGCATTGAAAGAACAAGCCTTATTGCATATGCAACAAATTGCATGTTTCCTCTCGAATAAGTCTTAAAGGAGCAGACGAGTTCTGGAGTGGAGACCGCGTCTTGGCAAGCGTAGCGTAGGACGCCCTCCGGCCCGATGGACCGACGACTTGCGGAAGGTCGCTGGTGGAGCTGGATGAGAAAAGCGGAGGACCGGGATATCTGGCGCAAAACCTATGTCCAGCAGTGGACTGCGATAGGTTGAAGAGAAGTCTTAAATGCTTATTACTATTGATTTATAAAAATACACTTTTAAGGTGAAGGTTTGGTGTTCTTGTTAAGAGATTTTTAACTGTATGAAAAAATACTGATTATATCGCGAATGTACTACAATAGAGTAACTAACGAACTTCTTGCTAGATTTTTCTCAGTTTAAACTACAGTTCGAGCCAAAACGGCTACAATTGACATTCATAACTGCTCTGTATGGACCTAATGAATAAAGACTAGGTGGTAGACTCGATACTGAGTCGTCTAGATAGGAACCACCTATAGATAACCCAGGAGATATCTGTGGTACCACCGCAGTGCCAGATTTTTTTTTTATTATTTATTTATTTAATAAAAACTTAAACACTAGATACATTTATAATAATCTGCCAAACTGCACATGCAGTTTGTCGGCAGCAGTTCTCGCTATCATAACAAGATTGTGCTTAATATTTACTTTAAAATTTATACTTATTTCTATACATTTATTTTATCTATATATTTATAAATCTATATTAACGATTAACATTTTTCATTATAACGTTTATGTAATATCAGTATTTAAATGGCTAAAGTTTGTCGGTATGTTTGTTAGTTATTCTTCAGACGAATGCCTTTAAAATATAAATAAATTTAAACCTACGGACACAGAGATAGGTAGTGTTTTTTTAACCTTTTCTTTAGTGCATTCCTCGATTTAACATGAATAGAAACGTCCTCGGGTAACTCATTAGTAAGTATAGGTACTAACCATCGCCTTTCACGTTTTCCATAATATCGTCTCGTGAAACAGGAGTGTTATGCACTATTGTGTTCCGGGATGAGGGCACTGTATCTAATAAAATTACTGGGTATAAGAGACCTAACATCTGTTTTCTCTGGTGTCGGGCGCAGTGCGGCGTTGGCAGAGAAGAATAACCGTCTATCAGTTGATGGTCTCCTTCAATGCCGCTCTGACATGGTCAGGCGTATCACTTACCATTAGGTGAGCATCCAGACCGTCCTGTACACTTTAACCTAAAAAAAGTCCTTTTGAGTTATGATAATACTCAAAATTGTATTTCATATTTTTAATTGGTGTGTGCGTAGAACCGATGGCGGAAAGGTTCTCGACCCCTAACCAGATGGACGGATGATCTGGTTAAGGTGGCGGGTAGCGGATTGATGTCAACTGCAAGGGATCGGCCCGCGTGGAAATCATTAGGGGAGGCCTTCGTTCAGCAGTGGACATAATTAGGCTGTAATGATGATGATGATGAATTGGTGTCTTGGTTGATATTATGTTTATATGATAATGTTTTGTTCATAGAAATGCCAAATAGTCTAAACTGAAGACACAGAGATATAGTAAAACGTATCATAGATTAGTATTACTTTAGCTGGAAAAATATTCATTAACATCATCGGGCATCATCGAGCATCATCGGGCAAATGGTAAACGTAAAGGGGTTAAGATAGAAGCCCTCATTACAACAAAAAATATTTATTTTAAGCATTGGGTTATAAATGAAATAGAAGTTAAAACCCATTACCCTAACCTAAAATAAAAATTCATTCATTCAGACATTTATTATTAATATTGCTTAGTGAAAAACGTGCATAATAAATTTTATCTCTCACTCCAAACCACTTAAGTTTACATCCCGAAATTGAGCTCACCCTAAAACGTTCGGAATAAAAATACTTACTCTAACTACTAACCCTCAACTTCTAATTTAACAAGTAACATTATTTTGTACGTTGACCTTACTGAGGATTAGCGTAGTCTGACTTCACTAAAGAAGACCAGAGTTTAAGTAACCTACAGATTTTCACCAATTTCTCTTAATGGTTGTACTATATCTATGAAATTACCGGGTAGTTATACGAGTAAAAGACCGTACAACGTTGCTAATCACAGAATTAATAATAATTATTAATTCTTTGTTGTTGAATCTGCGCACGCTTACGAAAAAAATCAAGCATCGTGCGTGAAATCGGTCAATCCGCACTGGGCCCGCGTGGACGACTAAGGCCTATACACCGTATACGGGTAGGCTCGTGCCACCAATCCACATTGGGCCCGCGTGGGGTGTTGCGGCTCAATCTCCCCATAAGTATGCTGTGTGGAAAGGCCCATCTCCTGCAGTGGGGCTTAAATAATCAATTTTGCCATGGTTTCACTCTAGAAAAACTGATCCATTTTAATAATAAAATTATAAAAAAAATATAAAATTAATCCTGTAACCGCCGGAATCTAAACACATTAAAAATTCGTTTGTGACGCTTTAAGGCGTCTCTGTAGATCAAAGGATTAACCAAAGATTGGCTTTTGCACATTTGAAATTAATGTATTATTTTGCCGATTTACTCGTATAAATATAAGTAAATTTACCACATTGTATCGATAATTCCAATGTTCGAAGGCTACCAACACAGCAGTCGTTAATCTGCAAACTTGTATTTGTTGACAATACAATATCCGTTAGGCGCGGAGCTGGCTTAATCTTGAGTTCAAAATAAGGAAGTAACGTCTCTGAAGCCAGATTAAAATAGCTATATAAGTATAACGTTTAGGGGTGCCAAACACATGGAAAAACACTAATTATAGGTGGTAGACTCGATACTGAGTCGTCTAGATAGGTACCACCACAGTGCCAGATATCGTCCCGTGAAACAGGAGTGTTATGCACTTTTGTGTTTCGGGATGAGAGCACTGTAGCTAGTGACATTACCGGGTATAAGAGACCTAGCATCTGTTGTCTCGGGTGACGAGCGCAGTGCGGCATTGATGGAGAATAATAACTGTCTACCAGTTGTTGGTCTCCTGCAATGCCGCTCTGTCATAGGCGTATCACTTACCATCAGGTGAGCATCCAGACCGTCCTGTACACTTATAAAAAAAGACTCGATACTGAGTCGTGTAGGTACCACCATATCGGCATTGAAAGATACCAACAACTGATAGACAGTTATTATTCTTCATAATCGCCGCACTGCAGACCGCGGTGTTAGGTCTCTTATACCCGGTAATTTCACTAGCTACAGTGCCCTCATCCCGAAACACATTTTGTATTTTGGAATGCGGCACTCTTAATCCCGAAACAAAAAATAGAAAACCTTGGTATTTCTCGAGACGATATCTGGCACTGCGATGGTACCTACCTAGGCGACTCAGTATCGAGTCTACCATCTAGTTATTAACCTCTTCACTATCTGACCCTAAACCCACCAGTGGACTGTAAAGAGCTGTTTAAAAGCCCTTCCCCACGCAGTTGCAATGAATCCTCGGCTACTTATCCCGACACTTCCCGGCCGCATTCACGACGATCTAAATCAGGCGCGTCTCGCTCGGGCGCATGCAAAAAGATCACTCGGACCCGGTTACCTTGCAGAGGTATGCTGCAGTCGGCTGCGAAATCAGAGTAATAATAATAATAATAGTTCTTTATTTCAGATAAATGCAAAATCCATAAAGTGTTAGTAAACAAAATCTGTGAAATCACCTATATCTATGTTAGTTTAAGCAAAAAGTTTAAAAATAAATATGTTATTGCGTAAATATTTTGATGGAGTGTTTATACATCACCCCATCATACTTATCAGCAATGGCCCTTAGAATGGTGTTGGGACTCCCACGCACTCTGCTTAGCAGTGAGGCTACTGGTGATAATAATATAGTAATATATATACTGGTGATAATAAGTAATGGTGATATGGCACGTAAAGAGCAGGGCGAAAATGTTGTCTATTGTAAAGTCAGCGGCCATTTTATCCCTTCGATTGAATTTTGCAACAACATGATCAGCTCAATATGATGATGATGCTATATATCCAATGCACCCTACACGAGTCTTATCGTATAGGGTGTATAGGTCTTAGGGGTTGTCCATTAATCACGTGAGGCTCGAAAGGGGGAGGGGTTTTATAAAAAATCACGATAATAACACAAGGGGAGGGGGGTGTAGTGAGATATAACGTGTATTTACCTAGTGTTGACATTTTTATCATGGTCCTTAATTTCAGAATAAAATAAATTATAGTTTTACCTGTATTTTAAGGTAATATTTTGAAAGTCTTAAAATTCTTTGTAGGTATTAAAGATATACGTGATGTTGAGAAGGAGGGGGGGGTAGACTTAAACCTCACTACGTATCACAAAGGGGAGGGGGGCTTAAAATGCAAAAAAAGATCACGTGATTAATGGACGGCCCTTAGTCGTCTACGCGGGCCCACTGCGGATTGGCCGACTCACGCACAACCTTTGAATCTCCTTGCAACTTCTCTCGAAGGTTTCCTCACGATAGTTACATTGACCGTAAGAGCGTCGGATAACGTAAATATAATTTCGAAAAAAAGTGGGATTTGAACCGGCACCCTCCGATCGATCCACACAATTGAGCCACTGAAACACACATCAAGAATATACTTGTCTTTAAGTATGTTTTTTTTTTTTAGATTTCCACAGCCATTACATGAAATAACCTATTACAAATATTACGTGCCACATATAATGTAGACTCAAAAACGGAGCGAACCGGTCAAACCACGTGTGTTGTGCATGAGTTAACTTATGTGCTGTAATTATGTATTACATAGTGGATAGTTAGTGGCTGACTCAATGTGTTGTTTATTAATGAATGTTTAATTTCGGACCCTATACGGTAGGGTGCAAAGGTGGTTTTTCAATGGATAACATTATTTAAATGTTTTTTTTTTGCCTATCAGAATATTTCGTATTAAATCTTCGTGCCTACATTTAAATTCCACTTTGATTTCTAACCGGATTACAAAGCTATCAGTCGCAAAGGATTTTATTCTATTTTTCTTTGATACATAGGAATTCAATGATGAAATTACGCAGGCATAATTTGTGGTATTCCTCTTGGGAGTATTAAAATTAAACTAGTAATCAAAAATCAAGACAAATAATTGAGTGCTTTTGAAGTAACATTTGCAGAAATTGTATGACAGATCGATTTTACTTTGACTAAATAAAATTTATTTAAATTAATTACATTAAAATAGAAAATATACTAAATAAAAAAAGAAGATAACAAAATATATTACTACCTTAACACTTAAAAATAAATAATTAAAACTAAAAAATATAATTAAAATAAGTTCCTTTCGGCAAGGTACCGATAATACTGGCAGCGTCACTCCTTATTTCTAAATAAAATAAATTCATGTAACTTGTTCAATTTCTATCAAGCAAATATGAACACGAGTTCAAACATGTATAATGCCCCCGAACCCTCCATTCCAAAGGGGTTAACAGATTTGCATTTCGCATATTGTAGGTGCAACCTCTTTATGCAAGATCGTGACTCTTCATTAAAACAATAATGGTGACATGGCATACATGCCTTAAAACACTTACTTTATACTTATGTTTCTCTTGCTTAACTTAATTTTTTTACGGGCTGAAAGGTGACACAGTTGGTTAAATCCACAGACATCCGAATATACAATTAGACTGGACAAGCCGCCAAGTTTATAGGCAGTCCCAGTGTCGCAATTTCTTTTCGGTTCTTACCTGTGAAAAGTTATTATATTTCTTGGTAAATTTACTGATTCATTGCGATGATGGCATGTTACAATTGCACAGGATGGCAATTTGGAAAAAAACGGTAATTTCTTCTAATATTCGTGCGTCTTGACTCGTCTCACAGAGCGTAAACTGGTAGCCAGTGTATGCTCGTTGAGCTTACATTTGTCGCACTTTAAACGCGGCTTGCCCCATCTCCTGTATTGGGAAATCTGTGGTTAAATCACTCAATATTGTTGTTAAAAAAACAGACGGCATAAATTAACAAAAAAATTTGAATATGTATCATCATCATTAGCCTATAACAACCACTGCAGGCCTAGCCGCACATCTAAGATTTGGGAAGACATTTTCAAACTTTATAAATTATATCTCTTTCTTTAACCTATGACAGTTTACTGCTTGACTCGGCGTTACTCTGAGAAAAGCTTGTACATAGTAGGATTCAGGTTGGTTCAGTGGGCAGCATTCAGCAAATTATTTCAAGTTTTATTCTCAAAGACGTTAGGTTTTGAGCAATGCGTCCTACCAGTATTAACATACACAGCTGGGATATCAACTCGATAAAATGGCTGCTCGTGTGTCTCGTAGGGTTAAAATAAGATTTTTTTTTCGGAACAGAGCTTAAGTTTTCTACACCTGCGTTTACTATTTACACCAATTAAATCAGGTAAAAGTTAACACGATTCTAGTTCTCTTCTTTTCTCATTCAGCCTTCACCAGATTCTTTTACTTTTCATATCTAAATATTAAAAAAAGCCGAAGAACTAATTAAGCAACCTGAAACACAGCAGTTACCAAATTCATTAAGACGAGCTAATTAATATTTCGCTTTTTTGAAGATATATAATGTACAATCAGCCTAATTACACGATATTAATTGTTTCTTTAGAGCGTCGGTGGCTCAGTGGTGTGGACTGTCGCCTTCCTACCGGGAGGGCTGAGGTTCAAATCCCGACACGTACCAATGTATTTTCGATTTTTCGAAAATATATGTACGTTATCCGACGCTCTTACGGTGAAGGAAAACATCGTGAGGAAACCTTCATGCACGCCTACGAAGAGATTCAAAGGTTGTGTGTGAAGTCGTCCAATCCGCACTGGGCCCGCGTTGGACGACTAAGGCCTAATCACCCTATACGGGTAGGCTCGTGCCCCTCGGTGGGGACGTTTAATGAGCTGATGATGATGAATTGTTTCTTTAGAAAACATTTCTATTCACTTAAGACTTATCCGTTACTTTAATAGTGAGCCTTAGTTACAACAAAGAGTCTCATCCAATTCCTTAGCACCATCCTTTTAAATAAATTGACCGCTCTCTACGATATTAAATTCATTTCAAATTTCTCCCATCCGTCGTTTTCAAGTTTTTTCCTGTTCTCTTTGTTGAAATAACTTGAAGTTTTGTTAACGTTAAAAATTCATTCAAGTTTGCACGATAAAATTATTGGCGTTTATCCAAAACGTTGGGACAGTTATTTCTGTAAAAATATTTATGCAGAACTCTTTCATTGCTGAAGTTTGTTTTGCCTTTAAATGTTAGTGGATAACTTTTGTAAAATAAGAACTTAGTTGTCGCTTGTTTTCTTCTTTATGCGTTTTTGATGTTTCATTTATAGAATACAATAAACATTGCAAGCTAATGCTAAGAAATAAGTCTTCAGACTATATATTTGAAAACTTTAACGATAAAAGCTGTATCATTTATCGATAAATATTTTTTAATATCAGTTAATACTTAACAAATGTATTAAGCCAAATTATACCATTATTGTGATTAAGTTATGGTTATAGACATACAATCTGATCAATATTTGTTATGACTATTATAGACTTGTGTAATTCAAATAATTATCTTATACAAAGTATGACATGCACCGACCAATCCGCTTCAGGCCTACTGGGTTACAGCCCAGTCTTTCCATAGCTCTGCTGTGCGTGTAGAAATAAGTCTTTCATTCCGTACATGTAGCAAAACAAAAAAAATATTTAAGAAAGGATTTTGGTATGTAATAAATACAAGATAAAGTATACCCTAAATGACATTATTTTGTAATTCCAACAGTTTATTAACCCCGTATCAAAAAAAAACGAAAAATAAACCAGATCGAAAATACACTTTTACTCCGAACCGACATCCATTACTGCCATTGTTTCATGTAGCCACATCAAAGTCAATCACAAAACGAACTATTCTAGTGAAAACGAATGCCAAAGATTAGTGAACTGTAGTGAAGTGTTAGTGTAAATACAAGTGTATAAAGTAACAATGAAAATGCATCTGCAATCGGATCTCACCTGTGACATATCGCACAAGAGCTGCGAGATGGAAAAGGTGCAGATATCGAAGGAAGCTGAGATGCTGTACTATGAGCTAATTAGCGCCATGGAGGAGGAAGAAATGGTAAGTTGTATACGCAAGTGTTTAATTTTGAAGATGGTTATTTTATTAATAAATAACAAACTTTATGGGTAGGCTCGTGCCCCTCGGTGGGGACGTATCATGAGCTGATTATGATTACTATTACCAATTTTTAATTTTTTAAACATAATTTGTATAAGAGATCTAATATCTGTTGTCTTGGGTGACGAGTGCAGTGTGGCATTGATGGAGATTTTTAACTGTCTATGAGTTGTTGGCGTACGAATGTGTTTTCGAATTTTCGAAAATATATGTACGTTATCCGAAGCTCTTACGGTGAAAGAAAACATCGCGAGGAAGCCTTCACGCACGCCTGCGAAGAGATTCAAAGGTTGTGCGTGAAGTCGTCCAATCCGCATTGGGCCCGCGTGGGCGACAAGGCCTAATCACCCTATAGGAGTAGGCTCGTGCCCCTCGGTGAGGACGTATAATGAGCTGATGATGAATGAATGATCAGTTGTTGGGGAAACAGAGCGGCAATGACTATTTCATGGTCAGATGTATCACTTACTATCAGGTAAGTAATATAAAAAAATATGTCTTTTCAACACCATACATTTATGTCTGAATCGATGAACTGGATACCGGTGTGTGATCTCTCAATCCAATTAGGAAAGAATTCGCGGAATTACGGGAACTTTGCGTAGAGCATACATCAAAATGGACACGTCTGACCAAATTTAGATGGAAAAAAGCTATTAGTCTACTTGACACACAAGATTCTTGTGCGACTTGCGTAGAAACTGGACCGGCTCCGGACTAGTGCCGGATAATGGCTTGCAATGCTGGTTATTTATGATAAAAAGGGTTTATCTTGTTGGAAGTTGCATGCTAACTAAGATTTTTACCTATAGAAAACAGAACTATTCAAAATTGTATTCAGTTCCAGATTTTACAGACAAACAATTCTAATATGGGAACTGGTGTGTTGTACACACAGACATCCGAATATACATTAGACTGGACAAGCCGCCAAGTTTATAGGCAGTCCCAGTGTCGCAATTTCTTTTCGGTTCTTACCTGTGAAAAGTTATTATATTTCTTGGTAAATTTACTGATTCATTGCGATGATGGCATGTTGCAATTGCACAGGATGGCATTTTGGAAAAAAACGGTAATTTCTTCTAATATTCGTGTGTCTTGACTCGTCTCACAGAGCGTAAACTGGCAGCCAGTGTATGCTCGTTGAGCTTACAGTTGTCGCACTTTAAACGCGGCTTGCCCCATCTCCTGTATTGGGAAATCTGTGGTTGTACAGCAAGGTCAATAATAGTTCCGAATCCCCCTTTTACCATTTAAGTGAACTGTTTGTATTCTAGCTAATTTCATACAAATACATATGAAAAAATATAAATGAAACTGATAAGTAACTGATAAATAAAAAAAACAAACTGATAAATAACTAACTTATGATTCATATAAGACCGTGAATCTTTTACAATGGTTTTCTTCTACATACACCTAAAGTTATAATTATCGTTTATATACGAAATTGCGATTACTCATGATATGAGCATAGAATAAGCACATAATAATAATAAATATCCACTGACATTCACACAGCGCCATCTAGTCCCAAGTTAAGCGTGAAGCCTGTATTATGGGTACTAAACAACGGATAAACATACTTATATACTTTTTTTTGTAAACATATACATATTATACATAGAAAACACCCAGACCATTACAAACAGACATGTTCATGCACACAAATGTATGTACTGCCCGGGGATCGAACCCGGAACCCTTGTTGCAGTCGACCTCTCAACCGCGACACTAAATCGGTCGTCAATGCAAAACATAAAAAGTTGCTTGATACCGTTAAACCACTTACATCGTTCTCATCAGGTCATTCATAATAACAGTTAATGATAACAAAGGACATTTGCATGTGACCCAAAATATGTCTTGTGATACTATAGAGAAAGCATTGATATAACATTTGGAGCTTTATTAACGTTAGATATATGTCTTATCATCAGCTCATTAAACGTCCCCACCGAGGGGCACGAGCCTACCCGTATAGGGTGATTAGGCCTTAGTCGTCCACGCGGGCCCAGTGCGGATTGGACGACTTCACACACAACCTTTGAATCTCTTCGTAGGCGTGCATGAAGGTTTCCTCACGATGTTTTCCTTCACCGTAAGAGAGTCGAATAACGTACATATATTTTTCGAAAATTCGAAATCACATTGGGTACGTGGCGGGATCCAAATATTGTTTTGCAGTATCCAAATATTCGCAAAGTTTGCGGTCGTTGATTCCGCATACATTAACCGCTTCAATCCTAACTGTTTATTTGTTGAAACCGTCCTATTACTACTTATTAAAGTTGCTTGTTTGATAACGTTATTGTATAAATGTTACATTTCTAATAACATTGGTTATGGTGTGTATTTGTGGTGTCTGGATGTGGTAGACGCTTCTGATAAAGTCATTCGGGAGCGGGCAGCCTGCCAATGTTTCCAGATTTGTTTGGTTACCGAATTGAGCAATGCTTTTGTGAATAAATCTATTTTCTATCGTTTGGCTTGATTAAATTTTGGGTACAGTCAACTCTACACTGTTTACTTACTTGATTAGTTTACTTGCGAAGCTACATTGTTAATTTGTTTGATTAATTAGTTTATCCTATTGTATGATGTAGCTTACATACGCATAATTGGAAAATCGAATACTTTTATATATTTGAGTGCTGGTCGATTATATGATAAGTAAATGCATTTTTTTTATTCGAAAGTACTAAGAAAATTAAAAGAAAGACTAATAAGGCAAAAAAGGTCAACACTAAATTAGTGAAAACAGTCTATTATTTACTTACATTACAGCTCATTAAACGTCTCCGCGGAGGGGCACGAGTCTAGCCGTACGTGGGTGTATAGGCCTTAGTCGTCCACGCGGGCCCAGTGCGGATTGGTCGACTTAACGCAAGATTAGGCATTCATTCAATATCTAATGAACTCTATTCGGTTTCCTAACTTTTATAATAACAAGTACAACTGATATAATTCCTTCCATGCCCAATTAACATCGCTAACAAAGTTTTCAATAGTATTATTAGGATACCATTGTCCACTTATTATCTAACAATAAACATTTTTATAATGTCATTAAACCATCAATTGGTCTCGAATTGAATGCACAATGAACTTTAGACACTGTTACAACTTATCTTTGTCATTCAAATTTGTATCACGTTTCGATTTTGAGAACCATCAATCCATTTGTGTATAACATTCATGCTTGTTAAGTTTATTATTATCAAGAAGCATTGATAAAATATTATAATTGAACATTAAAATTTTAAAAAGGTTCAAATCCCGACACGTACCAATGTGTTTTCGAATTTTTGAAAATATATGTACGTTATCCGACGCTCTTACGGTGAAGGAAAACATCGTGAGGAAACCTTCATGCACGCCTGCGAAGAGATTCGAAGGTTGTGTGTGAAGTCGTCCAATCCGCTCTGGGCCCGCATGGACGACTAAGGCCTAATCACTCTATACGGGTAGGCTCGTGCCCCTCGGTGGGGATGTTTAATGAGCTGATGATGATGATTAAAATTTTAGCTTCTGTTGTGTTGTTTCTATAAATAATAGTAGTTAAAGAAGTTATTTTGACAACATTACAGAATCAACTTTAGAATTCAAGACCTCATAAGTTTTATAATGATCACTTAAAAATACCTCAGCTACTCGAATAACCTTGCTACTCAAAGGACCTTCTCATATAGCTTTTTTTGTACGTTTTACCGTAAGAACATCCGCCAGTATTTGGTTACGGTCGTCTTTCTCACGCTATCAACCGCAAAGATTCCCTTTGACTGTGTTTTCATTGAATTAACATCATGAAAAGCCGGTATTAAGATTTCGTAAGGCACTAATTCAAAACATTCTTTAATTACCAAAACCTATAAGAGCGTTCGGTGGCTCAATAGTGTGGACTGTTGCCTTCCCGCCTGGAGTACCAACGTGTTTTCGTATTTACGAAATTATATGTATGTTATCCGACGCTCTTACAGTGAAGGAAAACATCGTGAGGAAACCTGCGCAAGCCTGCGAAGATTTAAAGGTTGTGCTTGAAGTCAGCCAATCTCCACTGGGCTCGCGTGGACGACTAAGGAATATTCACCCTTTATGGGTAGGCTTGTGCCCCTCGTTGGTGACGTTTAATGGACTGATGATGATGATGATAAAAGTGTGTGCAATGTGCATTGAAGTTTGTGTATCCGAAAATAGCCTGTATACAAACTATAATATGGCGCACAATAGCTAGTAAATTTATACATATAATACGAATTGGAAGTAAGATCAATTCTCTCGGTACCACGGCTGTGTAATGTGCCCTACTTTGTGGACAGGAAATAAACGATTTTTTTAAATATTATTGGAAATCTTTTAAACTGTGGAACGGGATTCGATGCGGTTCTTTTAATAGATAGAGTGATTGAAGAGGAAGTTTTATATGTCGGCAGCAAAGTAAAAAAAGTCATCTACAAAATCGCAATTTTACAGGAGAGCACATTTAGTATAACCACAGATTTCCCAATACAGGAGATGGGGCAAGCCGCGTTTTTAAGTGCGACAAATGTAAGCTCAACGAGCATACACTGGCTGCTAGTTTACGCTCTGTGAGACGAGTCAAGACGCACGAATATTAGAAGAAATTACCGTTTTTTTCCTAAAATGCCATCCTGTGCAATTGTAACATGCCATCATCGCAATGAATCAGTAAATTTACCAAGAAATATAATAACTTTTCACAGGTAAGAACCGACAAGAATTGCGACACTGGGACTGCCTATAAACTTGGCGGCTTGTCCAGTCTAATGTATATTCGGATGTCTGTGAGTATAACATAGTGACCATTTTGAGAATTATTGACGGATGAACATGACACTTTGACGATACATTAAAATAACATTAATTTGATTCTATAGCAGGTTTTGACTATATTTTGTTGTGTGTTGTGTAAGCAAATAAACATACATTTCCCGAAGAGTAAATACATATTTAATATAATTTACACTTCATAGTCTCCTCACTGCTATGAGATTAATTTTTGTAGGTTTATTTTTAAACGACAAATCTGATGTAAGTATTTTTTTTTATGTTGTTAGTGTATAGGACGGTCTGGACGCTCACCTGATGGTAAGTGATACGCCAGACCATGACAGAGCGGCATTAAAGGAGACCAACAACTGATAGACAGTTATTATCCTCCATCAATGCCGCACTGCGCCCGTCACCCGAGACAACAGATGTTAGGTCTTTTATACCCGGTGATTTCACTAGCTACAATGCCCTCATCCCGAAACACAAAAGTGCATAACACGCCTGTTTCACGGGATGATATCTGGCACTGCGGTAGTACCTACCTAGACGACTCAGTACCTAGTAAATAAAGTTGAAATATCATATACATAGTTTAAACAGTTGGGATATATGTGGTCCATCATTGGACTGAACAGCTAAAATTATGAATGCACATGCAAAATTGTAAACACCCAGCGAAATTGATTCCGAACGTCCAGTTGAAACGATATTTCAGAGTTATTAAACGTCCGCTTCATAATAATTCATCGGACAGTGCCGTTTGTATTTCGCAAAAGCAATAAATATGTCCTTTTACAGTTTGCTCTCGAAAAGAGCTGTTTTTTTAAATGCTGCTCTCACGCGATATTTGAGTTACGTTTGTGTTCTTTCACGACCTGCTAAAGGTATCTTTGGTAATGTTAATTTAAGTTATCACTGCATAGTATAAAACAAAGTCAATTTCTCTGTCCCATACTTTTATACACACACACATATATATATATAATGTGTGTGTGTTTATTTACAAGAAAGTATATAAGTATGTTTATCATTTGTTAAGTACCCAATATATAGACTGGATGCTTAGTTTGGGGCTAGATGGCGCTGTGTGAATGTCAGTGGATATTTATTTATTATCATCTCAACTCATACGTCCCCAACGAGGGGCATGAGCCTACCCGTAAAGGGTGATTAGGTCTTAATTCTCCACGCGGGTCCAGTGCAAATTGGCTTACTTCACGCACAACCTTTGAATTTCTTCGCAGGCGTGCGAAGTTTGGCTCACGATGATTTTCTTTAGCGTAAGAGCGTCGGATAAACGTACATATAATTTCGGAAATTCGAAAACACATTGGTACATGGCGGAATTTGAACCTGCACCCGCCAGGATAGGAAACCGTCCACAAAGAGATAAGGTCTGAATGAATCCAAAAGTTGGCAAACCCGGAACTTGATTTCCGTGCTGGCAATAAAAACACTAGACGCTAGGCAAGTAAGCCCTATAAAATAAAACAAGCCCTTTCTTCGCCCATTACATAGTTTATTAGCTGGCGTCTGACGGCCCGTGGGTGTTAGATCTATGAAAATAGCCAGTAAAGGGTTTTCCTTTTGCGAAATTTCTAATGCTTTTGGCAACGACATTTAGCCCCAAGTTAAGCAAGCAACTTCTATTGGGGGGGTTAAAGAACTAATAGTGATAAATATGTAATATTATTTTTTGTAAATAAATAACTATTTATATAGAAAACACCCAGACCATTACAAACAGACATGTTCATGCACACAAATGTTCGTACTACCCGGGGATCGAACCCAGAACACTAAGTGTTGTAGCCGACGTCTCAACCATACACCGAATGGGTCTTCCTGTCGATGATGATGATTATCACCGTGCTATCAAGCCCCAATTAAAGCAAGGAGCTTTTATTATGAGTGTGAAACAATTGATAATCATATTTTAGTATGTTATATATTTATACGTTGCGTTACTAACTAGATAGTATAATACTAAGTTTTGTAAATAAATATTAATTACCTTCAGCGTGCGAACACGACCTAGGGGAGTGCGGTATGTGTTAGGGGGGTTATAGTGCGGGAGCTAGAAGGCTAAAGAACCACACCCTGAGTCTGTTTGTTCTCTCTTTTTTATTATTAATTAAATGTTTCTTCTTTTATTTCTTTTCTCTTATTACACGTAAATTACCCCATTAAACAATTTACGTGACACCATACATTCATACAATGAAATGATTGTATGTACTACCCGGGCATTGAACCCAAACAAATATTCTTCTACTGTGTAGGCTTCATGTGGTGTCTACTTTTCATGAGGGTTTTATACTGATGTTTATACAGAATAACGCTTGAAACATATCTTTTAACCATACATCCAAATTTGTGTAGTCAAGAATAAGCATCATAGCCCTACACAATGAGTAACTAACACGCTGTCATCTTCATATAAAATAAAATTTTCCTTACTCCACAATGGTCTAAAACAGTTAACTAGAACGTTTTGTCTTATCAACAAACGGGCATTGATAAGACAAACGGTCCAGTAATGTGTTGAGCGCTCACAAGACCCGTTATACAAGAGCTTTTATTTGAGCTTTCATGTCCAAAAGCTCAAGGACAAGTGTCCAAACATTCACGCGTGACTCACACGACAAGACAGTGAGTATTGTTCTTGGTACAGTGTACACACGGCTTATGTTTCATCGGATTGTTCCTGAGATAGAATCGAACATTTCTTTTCCATAAAATTCGAGACTGAGAGCTATTTAGGTACCATCGTTATGTCCAGTAAAGCTGTGTAAACCAACAAAAGTTTACTTCAAAAAGTCTAATAAAAAATTATAGTTTAACAATAAACATGTTAAATATGTATATTGGTCAGCGAAAAATAAAAACTCCTTTTAACGGTACACTTGGTTCGCAAAATAATTAATTGTGTGGTCACCCCATTTTGCGGGGCTATTCGAAATTCAAATTTGACATTTCCTGCGCACACGCATGACGATGACAAATTGTTGAAAGACAAAACCTTTAGTTATGCAAATATCATCTCAAGTCGCTTTGAAATAAAGTCTGTTTTCTTGTACCTAATACTGGTACAGGGCTATTTAAAACGGTCAAAAGAGAAGAAATGTGCTACAATTAGTGCGTTAAAAGTGAGTAATGATGCTATTTTGGTAAAGTGATGATTTATTGATAAAACTGTTTGCAGCGTGGTTCGATTGAAGTTGAGATTAGACTGTACATTTATTTAATTAATATTAAGAAGTGTGGAATATGTAAATTGACTTGTTCGAAGCGATTTCATAGAGACTATCGTTAAAGATTCTAAAATGTATGCAAATGAAATTATTTTGGTGAAGTTACATTTCACCGATTTCGCCAATTTCATATTTATACCGTTATTTGATTGGATTCAATAAATGTTCGATTAACTGTATCTTGTGCGATGCACCGAAAAAAAATAAAAGAAAAATTTACCAAGTTCGACTCTTTTCTGAAAAAATGAAAAAGTTCGACTCTTTTCTTTCCTAAACTCCCATCTTTTCCTAAACCAACAAGACACAGCATTTTGAGCTGAGAGCTTCTGCACTTACGCGATATATTTGAAGTGAGATATATCAGATATCTAGAGAAGATAAAATAAACAACATTTTGGTTTTATACATAAAATAAGATATATTTAATAAGTGATCAGGACGGTCATAACACTCACCTGATGGTAAGTGATACGCTTGGCCATGACAAAGTAGCATTGAAAAAGACCAATAACTGATAGACAGTTATTATTCGCCTTCAATGCCGCATTGCACCCGTCATCCAAAACAAGATGTTAGGTCTCCTATACCCGGTAATTTTACTAGCTACAATGCCTACATCCGGAAACACAGAAGTGCAAATCATTTCTATTTTAGGGTACGATACTTGAAACTTGGTAAAGAGCGTCGGTGGCTCAATGGTCTGGACTGTCGCCTTCCAATCTGGAGGGATCAGGTTCAAATCCCGCCACGTACTAGTAATAATAATTATGTATTTTCGAAATAAGTAAGGGCTGTGGTTCAAATCACAACACGTACCAATGTGTTTTCAAATTTTCGAAAATATATGTACGTTATCCGAAGCTCTTACGGTGCAGGAAAACATCGTGAGGAAACCTTCATGCACGCCTGGGAAGAAATTCAACGATCGAGTCTACCACGTAATAAGTAAAATGTTTCATCGGAAGTTTCCTTCTGTACTTAAAAGTCTTTATTAAGGCAATCGCTATCTGTTATCAATGGAATCTAGGCGGATATACATTCAAGGGAGCTTGCAATCACTTCTACACCGCCCCAACTATACCGTACCATTAGGGTTGTATTGAATAGGGCTGAAGGGTTGATTACCTTCGATGCTTTGAGGTGTATCTATACTTTGAATACTGGACTATGTAATATGTATAGGTATTGATTAATATACACGGCTTACCTCTTACTTAGTCGTCCACGCGGGCCCAGTGCGGGTTGGACGACTCACGCATATCCTTAGAATCTTTATTTTTCCTTACGATGTTTCATTCGACGTAAGAGCGTCGAATAACGTACATATAATTTCGAAAATACATAATTATTATTACTAGTACGTGGCGGGATTTGAACCTGATCCCTCCAGATTGGAAGGCAACAGCCCACACCAATGAGCCACCAGGGCTCATTTAATGGTTATTTAGGGGTATTGTTGTATGTTGCCATTAGATATGTAGTTAATTTATCCGCTCGAACGTAGCACACGCGTAGACAATAGATTCATGTATTGTGTGTTGTGAGTTTCCACCCAATCTACGTACGGCCGCTTATAGTTTAGAGTCAGCTAACCATAAATTAATTGATTTTCCTCTTTGTTGCAGGTAAGATCACGAAACCGTGGCGTATGAGTGGCACATTCATGTAGGTACGAAGCAAATATTGGTGGTGAACGTGGCAAGTATTGGTGACAGTGGTCATCAAACAAATTTGTTTTAATTGTGTATTTAGCGGAACTATAAAACAATGTAAACTCGTCTTTTGACTACTCCATGGTAGGAAAGTATGGAAAATTTTTAACCCGCTTATTTAAGCTTTTAATATAAACATAAAAACGTATTTTCTTTACAGCCTTCATTAGTAATATGTTATGTTCAGGCGTATAACTTACCATTAGGTGAGTGAACTGACCGTCCCGTTCAAATTAAGATACAAAAAAATATTTTGTCATAATTTGCGTTCTGACCAAAACATGAAGCAAGACTTAATATAAGTCGCAACAAATGAGAATAAATAGTCGGCCGTATTAGTGTTAACTTCGTCTTTATTTGACGTTTAAAGTAAGAAAGGAGGATTTCTTTTCCACACCAATAATAGTATTACAAACCTCGTATAAACCACCTTAAAAATCGGACAGCTTCGCTACATTGATTAATGTTCGACAAAAAAACCAACGTGCCAGGTTATATTTCTTATCCTATAAATCATTGATGAACTGATTCCAACTGTGGACAAGTGGACATCATTAGCTCATTAAACGTCCCCACCGAGGGGCTCGAGCCTACCTGTATAGGGTGTTTAGGCCTTAGTTGTCCACGCGGGCCCAGTGCGGGTTGGACGACATACTTTCATTCATCAATTCTTTCTGCTGGGGAACGCGGGCAGGTAGAAAAAATATTGAAGAAGTTCCTAAAAACCTCAGCTTAAATACCAAGCATCACATAAAACAATCAATAATTCTTATAGATACAATAATATTTTAGTGTTGACAACACAGGCTTGATAACAGTATCAAAATATTCACTGGCTAACAGAGGAGAAAAAATCACTGAACTCAGTTATTGTATTCCACATGGATACATTTATAATAATAAAAGCTACGTCTATGGGCAGAAGTCCTTGAGCAATGCGACCTACCCGGCTAACGTACGCAGCTGAGACATGGACACTGACTGCAGAATTGGTTCACAAATTAAAAACCATTCAACGGGCTTAAAAAGAGGTAACACTCAGGGATAAAATAAGAAATAATAATAATAATTAATTTAGGTTATATATCCGTAAGATAACTGAAGTTACCAAATAGCCCGCCGGATCAGCAAGTTGAAGAGGCAGTGGGCTAGTCACGTATGTCGCAGAACCAATGGCCGTTGGAGCAGACGAGTTCTGGAGTGGAGACCGCGTCTTGGTAAGAGTTGCGTAGGACGCCATCTGGCGCAAAATGGGGGAGGCCTATGTCCAGCAGTGGAGTGCAATAGGTTGAAGAGATAATATAGAGATGACTAGACTGAAAAAGGGTGAAAAAGATATATAGAGACGTAAATGTTGATACTAAAAGTAAAACAATTACTTCATATGAACCGTCTAGCCAATATATAAAAGCCAGTGATTCCGGATACTATCATTTATCTTAGTATGGTAATAAGGCATGCTGTGTAGGACGACTTGTTGTATTAAGCCTAGTAAACTACGTTTAAAAGGCATAATGCAGGCCGATCTTTTCCACTAAACGCTACAGTATATGACTTGCAAACCATAAAGCTAGTACGATTCCGCGATCCAAGATAAAAGGGGTTCCAGACGGCTCCAAACGGACCTACAGTTGAGCCTATTATTATCATCAGATTGTCCCCGAGTTATACTAACTCTGATTTAACTTTGTAACTAACGGTTAAGTTTATTCATTGAAAAAGGTGTACTAGTGTTGTCTGATGAGGAGTGTGTTAAGCATTACATTAAGGGTTCCGGGTTCGATCCCCGGGAATTACAAACATTTGTGTGCAGGAGTCCGCTTGTAGTGGTCTGGGTATTTATATGTATAATATGTATGTATTTACTAGAAAAATGTATATACGTATATTTAGTACCCAAACTACAAAGCTCCTAGCTTAATATGGGGCTAGATGGCGCTGTGTGAGTGTCAGTGGATTTTTTTATTTATTTTAAAATTGGTCGTTTCGGGTGACAGGCGCAGTGCAGACTTGACGGAAAGTAGTAACTGTCAACTGTTATTATTTTCTTTCAACACTTCATCTGCCATCTAGACAGTCGTACAACTTACCACCAGGTGACCGAACTAACCGTTGCGTTTACCTAATGACTAAAAATATCAATTTTCCTAACCAGAGTTATAGCCTTTGAAGGGCTACACTGTTAAACCCACCTCGCCCGCGGGTACTACAATCTGTCCCTGCAATCGGCGTCTCTCTAGTCAGCCTTAAGCCCGTTACGTAATATCTACCAGATTGCAGTCGATAAGTTATGAATGCGCAATTTAACTATCATATTTCCATTGGTTTATCTGGTTTCCTGGTTTGGTTTGCTGAAAGAAGCTCCTTTTAGGAATAAGCTTGCATGTACTTATTGTTCCTTTTTAAATTGTTAACCTTTGTACGAACTAAATAATAAGATGGTAAGATAGTTTTTAAAGTCACATTTTTATAAGTTTGCAACTAAGAAGATGTCATTAAGGTCGAACTGGCCAATCCCTCGCGAAGCTAGTATCTGACATGCATAAACATAGACAAAGAAAAGAAACATTGATTTGACCCACAAATTTATAAACTGAAGGTTTAAACTAAACTTTAGTTTATCTGTGAATTGACCACAAAATTACACATATACAGACGACAGAACAGCAAAATTATTCGGAAATGACAGTTATAGTACTGCTTCCCTAGTGAAGCTGTGAAAACGTATAACAACAAAAATTCCTTCCTAAAAATGGATCAAACCACAAATATTTCATGTAAAATGTTGCCAAATCGACCACATACGGTTTGCTTGTTTAAAAAGTATCAGTTCTCATGTAGAGCCTAGCGTCTAAATCTTCACGGCCTAACTCTACGACTCACACTTCACCAAATTGTACATAGTATCTATAGATAAACATTGATAATCTGTATATATAAAGGTAGATACGCCACCCGTGCCTCAAAAACGAACCGCCCAAGACAATACAGTTTGTAGACTTTTGTTTTGGTAAAAGACGCTCATTCGAAATATGTGCTGTCGCTACATTCGGAACACTTTTTTCGATTGTTTTGTGAACATATCACGAATCTATACTTTTAACTACTACTTACTTTTTTAATCACCATCATCAGCTCATTAAACGTCCCCACCGAGGGGCACGAGCCTACCCGTATAGGGTGATTAGACCTTAGTCGTCCACGCGGGCCCAGTGCGGATTGGACGTCTAAGGCCTAATCACCCTATACGGGTAGGCTTGTGCCCCTCGGTGGGGACGTTTAATAAGCTGACGAAGATGATAATAAATGATTTCTTTCTAATTAAGATATTCAATGCACCAATATTGTGTAACCAATGATATTCGTGGTGATCTTTCATCCAATTTACATACAATCCAACTAAATGCAACTCGCTGACCTTTTCACAGAATGTTTTCAAAAAGGTCAAATACTTAATTTCCGATTCTGTCGCCTTAGTCTAGAGGTGTGAGCGTTGGGCTTAGATTTGTGCTTGAACTGGCGGTCGAGAATTTACCGCAAATAGAGTATTCTTATACACGTTATTTATTCATCATCATCATCATCATTACAGCCTAATTATGTCCACTGCTGAACGAAGGCCTCCCCTAATGATTTCCACGCGGACCGATCCCTTGCAGTTGACATCCATCTGCTACCCGCCACCTTAACCAGATCATCCGTCCATCTGGTTAGGGGTCGGCCTACGCTTCGCTTTCCGTTACGTGGACGCCACTCGAGAACCTTTCCGCCCCGTCGGCCATCGGTTCTACGCACTATGTGCCCTGCCCACTGCCATTTCAACTTGCTAATCCCCTGGGCTATGTCGGTCACCCTAGTTCTCCTACGGATATCCTCGTTTCGGATTTTATAGCCCTCTCCATAGCACGCTGAGCAACCTTGAGTCTATTCAAGAGGCCTTTAGTGAGCGACCACGTTTCGCTTCCGTATGTCATAACTGGCAACACACACTAGTCAATTATTATTATTATCGTTTTTATTCGCAAAACTTTATCTATAGAAATTCAAATTCTTTTCTCATATTATCGTAAATAGCCAATGGAGTGCCGAAGTCCTGTTACAATAGAACAATGACCGGTAGAGAACTAAATAAAAAAGTCACATAAAAAACCATGTTCTTAGTCGGACCCTACGGTTTTATACCTCTGACTTTTAACCTATGCCAATAAAGCACACATTTGATTTCGAAACTTACTACAGTACTCACAGAGTTGACTTTCTCCTGCAGGATATTCTTCTGTTAGGCCATTCCAAGTCGCGATCATTTATGAATTACAAGGATTGGCACGTGCACTTTTATCACAATGTAAACTCTATTGTTGGATCGATAAGAGTTATTTTCTTTTGCGCAACGCTGGCGCCATATGTGGCGAATGATTCAGAGGTACGCACAGTTTGATGATATTTTATGTGTTTCGGATTTTTTATTGCGATTCCTTTGTTTCCCTTTTTTGCTGCAAGATGTGAGCTCATTGGTTGTGAGGCCGTTATTTTAACACATGTTTAAGTATTTGATACCATCTGAAAAAAAGATAATACATATTTTGGCATTACTTGAATTGTCACCTTGTCTAAAGGACCTGCTAGACGATCCATGCGATCCTCTCATACTTAAAGGTCTTAAAAATAGCTTAATCATTTAAAAGCTCGACAATTCGACAGCCAAGGTTCCGCCCTGTAAGCTGTAGGCCATCTGCGTCTAACAGCAGTAGTCAGTTGAAAATATCTTTTTTCAGGTGATCATTTCTGTGTTGGTCTCTGATGAGATTCGTAACTTAAACAGCCTATTTCATCTTAGCCATTCTCTCTTGTTCTTTTTTTATTAATGATTGGTTTTTGTTTGTAACTTTTCGTTTTTCTACGTACTTGTATCACCTTAAGTACTGAAGGTGGGTGTTACCCTTTGACCGCCAATGACGACTTAAGGCGTCAGAGACAATAGATTTTCTATTGTGTTTTTAATCCCGGCGTTAATGGCATAGTTATTTTATGCACTTCATCGAATTTGCATTGTTTTTGTTAATTTCCATGGAGGTCCAAGACTTTATTATGATCATATCCGGATATATCCGGACGCGTCCGGACGTAACCGGATTTGTTGAGAAATGAAACAATGGAGCAGCTAAGACGTGCAATCCTCTCGGCTTGTTGCACAGTTTACACTGGTCATGTTATTATTTCACCCTTAATATGACAAGATTTATTTGAGCTAGCTCACATTTTTCTCTTGAGTTTTATATGTGTTTTGTCTGAAAATGTTATTGAATTTGAGATGTAAATAAATAATACTATACAATACAAACAACGTTTAAGCAGTGCTCTGTATACTCACAGAAAATAAATATCCCCAGACATTAAAACAGCGCCATTTATGCAAATAATGCATAATGCTTGTACGTAGTAATTTGATTTTATCTGTGCTCGTACAATCGAAAAATATCAACGCATAAACATACGTATAGGTGTTTCTTGAGCTTTAAATATATATTATAATAGTAAAGAAGCTGGAGTTAAATTGTAGCTTTTTATTATAATAAATCTGGGGGCACGGCAGTGCTAACAACCAAGATATTATGTAGAATTTGTTGAAGTAAGTGTCGGTAGAGTTTGGTCGTGTAGATTCAGAAGCTTGGCTCTACATCTTTAAGAGATTTTCACAGCTTATTTATTATTAAATAAGCTGTGAAAACCTCTATTTTTTAACCTCTATTTCTCTCCTTACCTTATTTGGTCGTCTCGGCAACATTTTACATAAAACGTTTTTGGATAGCCTTGTCTGATTATAGTTAACAAATACGAATCTCTATACGTACAAATCTAAGTAAGATCAAAATAAATAGGTCCACTTTCTCCAGGCACCCTAGGTTGTAAATCTGCGGTACCTGTATTGGTAGGCAAAGCAATACTATCCGGCCTGAGGTTGTCAAACTTTGTGCGTCCACTAGGCAAAAGGAGGCCAATTTAAATGGCTATTATTGCAGCTGTACATTTTAATGGTATATGCCATTACCCGCAATCCTGTTTGTTGGTGTGTTTGATTAGTAAAATACACAACATTATGATTTTAAAATAATTCGAAATGTTATTCATAAGTATTTAAAAGTTTATTGTAATTATTTGTTATTGGAGGAAATTATAGATTACAAAATATGAACGTTTGGAATAAAGCTGCTATTTTTTTATTACTTTTAATTTGGCCAAGATAACACAATATTGGAATGTAATTTTATTAAAATTTTCTTTTTATACAGTTGTATAAACATTCGCAGTAACTAACATGATATTATGTTTGAATTCAAGTAAAAACCATTTATTAGCATTTATGAACATAAAAAAAATAACAATAAAAACACTTACATCATTAAAGGAAAACTTTCAAATATTATCTAGTTCACTTTATACAAAGTATCATAGGTATTATATTTTTCAATTAATTATTATTGTCTTCATAGCAAACTTTGAGAGCCGCGTGGCTAACAAGTGTTCCCACGCAATCGTGTTGCGCGGGCGCAGTTGCTGGATGTTTGCCAATTAGTGACTCAGGTTTGATACCCTGGCGGGACACTGTTTTAATAATAACCTATGTGCTGATGGTACAATAAAAGAAACCTCTTGTGCGTCACCCACCCGATGATCTATCATTACCTACTATTAACTCGCACGATGGTCCATCGTATGCACCATTGAGTTATTTCAAACAAATTGGAAGTTCTTCACTATAAGACCGATTTTAATTCCTTATGAATAAAGATTACTATACAATAGACGAATATTTATCGGATAAAGATGTGTGGTCTTGCACATAGTGTTCCAGTCATAAAACCTTGTAATAAATTATTGTAAAGTTACGTGTAGGTATATGACAAAACTCTGTAACCAATGATATGAAAAGTTTAAAAGCGTGACTATATCGAGTTTCTTGCCGGCTCTTCTCGAAGATCCTACTTATTACGAATGTTTTTCTTACGATGTTTTCCTTCACCGTAAGAGCGTCGAATAAACGTACATATAATTTCGAATATTCTACAATAATAATAATAATAATAATAAGCATCCAAAATCTGCCATAGAAAGAATGACACTTAAGAGACACAGTGGAGGTCGAGGCATGATTGACATTAATCAGCTTTGGCAAAAACAATTAAACCAGCTGAAGTCATTTTTCTTTTTAAAATCACAAACCAGTAACATACACAAATGCATAGTACGAAACGATTTCAACTATACCCCGCTGAACTTGATTGATCCAGTAAATACAATTCCTCTAAACAACAACGAAATAGAAACGCTTAAAATAGATACCTGGAAAAAGAAAGTTCTTCATGGACGACATCCACATGATTTAGAACAAGTACATGTTGACAAAATGGCTTCAAACCAATGGCTCAAAATAGGTAATCTTTTTCCAGAAACTGAAGGTTTCTTGATTGCAATTCAAGATCAGACAATAAACACTAAGAATTACAGAAAATATATAATAAAAGACCCAACCTTGTTAAATGACAGATGCCGTAAGTGCCACATGCAATCAGAGACCATTCAACACATAACAGGAGCGTGCCAGAACCTCACACAAACAGACTACACACATAGACATAACCAGTTAGTAAATATAATACATCAAAATTTAGCATTCAACTACAATTTTATTCCCAATAAAAAAACCCCCTATTATAAATATATACCACAGATTGTTTTAGAGAACACCGCGTTTAAAATTTATTATGACCGTGCCATTCTCACTGACAAAACAATTCACTACAATAGACCAGATATAACACTTCAAGATAAAATAAATAAAACCACATACCTAATTGATATAGCAGTCCCAAATACTCATAACCTACAAAAGACAATAGCTGAAAAGATAACGAAATACACAGAATTAAAAGAGGAGATAAGTAGAATATGGAAGCAAGATAAAGTTTACGTAGTGCCAATAGTTGTCTCGACTACCGGTGTCATTCCGAATCATATACACAATAGTTTAAAATTATTAAATCTCAATAAAGGTTATATATTCTTTTGCAAAAAGCTGCCATCCTAAATACCTGTAGAATAGTGAGGAAGTTCATGCAGATTGACGAAAACGAAGTTTCCCAACATCACACAACTCTTCAAACAACATAACTTTATTTACTTGGTTTATACCCGTAAATAAGGAAAACCAGCTAAGATGCTGAGAAAAAAATGTAAACTAGAAAATAATAATAAAAATGGTTTATTGCTCTCATAATATTACATTCATACAGTGTTTGGTTTACTACAATATGTATAGTTTATGATGATAGCAAAAGGAAGCACCTCAGCTATCACTGGCCAAGGGGACAAGCACCTAGTCAGCGCTGGTTTTCAGTAACTTCCTCTTCTCTTCGATTTAGGTGAGAACTTTATTAAGTGAGTAATGAGGCTTTAAAATTACTTAAAAGGTATACATGAAAAAAAGAAAAGTTAATCAATACCATATGGCACCTAAATTGTGTGTGTGTGTGTTGTGTTTGTTTGTGTGTGAGTGTGTGTTTGTGTAAGAAATATATTTGAATTACTTAAAATAATCTTTAGGGCATGTATTTCCCATACTCATGTTTTAACATCTTCGGCAGCACGATGTTTGAGTAATAGAGCTCCTTGAATTTGCCTTTAAAGCTTCCGATGTCCATTCTTGTCCTCATGGGTGGTGGTAGAATATTCCAAATACTCGCTGCCTGCAGTTTAAAGCATCCTCGATAACGCATGGAGTTATGTTGGGAATCTTAAGTAAATTTTTATTCCAACTCGTTGACTTCTTAAAGCATTTTGTTTATCCATGTGAGTTTACTAATAAATAGGTATTCTGGCTTTTTACTCCAGATTACTCTGTGGATGGTACAAGCATATTGAGCTCCCTTCTTGCTTCCATGTTGAGAATACCTCTTTTATTAAGATATGGACTTATATATTCTCTTTTTGGCACATTAAAACAAAAACGAATGCAAGCATTTTGAACCCGTTGAATGGCTCGCCAAACAGGCCTTTAACCTTGGCCAATCACTGAGCTGCAATAATTAAAAGGGTAAAGAACCAGTAGATCTGTCAGTAGAAGCGCAACTCTGTTTTAAAAATGGTCTTAATGTGTAAAGTACTTTGAGTTTAAAATAGGCATTTCTTATTTTTCCATTGACATGCTCTTCATACTTCTGTTCACCATCCATGGTCAATCCCAGATTACGTGCTGTTGTGACTCTTTTCAAGGTAATGTTGTTGATTGAAACTTGTTTTGCAATCCACTACTCTTTTTATTTGCAGTAAAATACATTGGTATGTGGTGGGATTTGATCCTGCACCCTCTAGATCGGAAGGCAACAGTCCAATGAGCCACCGACCCTCTACATAAATATAAATACATAATAATAAATATCCACTGACATTCACACAGCGCCATCTAGCCCCAAGTTAAGCGTAAAGCCTGTATTATGGATACTAAACAACGGATAAACATACTTATATATTTTTTTGTAAATACATACAGATTATACATAGAAAACACACAGACCTAAACAAACAGACATGTTCTTGCACACAAATGTTTGTACTGCCCAGGGATCGAACCCGGAACCCTAGATGTTGCAGCCGAAGCCTCAACCGCAAAACCAAATGGGTCATCAAACATGGTTATATACTTAACTTTTACATATGCTACACGGTACCTTCTATTGCAAAAAGAGGTAATAGAAATATAAGTCAGTTATTAAGTCTAGTAGTAGTAAAATCTAGTTAAATAGCATTGTGTTGTACATTATTTATTCAGGGCATACAAAGGGGTGGACAAAGCCGGGCGTCGGGCTAGTTTATGCGTATAATCCGCTTATCCTTGCTCGGTTACACGTTTGTTAATTTACGTTGAAGTCAAACGTTTAGGGCAAAATCCTGTGGACAATGACGTGAAATAAATAAAATGAAGATAGTCTAACTAAAGCAAGGTAGTCGTTGCTTATGAGTAGTGTTGCCAGGAGTCCCGATTTTCAGGGGATTGAGGATGCGTCCCAATTGGGACGCTAAATGTCCCGATTAATTAAAGAAGACACTCAGATGTTTCATAAAAAAATATATGTACGCTAAATAACAGCAACTAATTCCAAAACTGTCAAATTCGAAATGGCACGTCATCAGCGTCACATCACATTTTTTATTGTTACCTGTCCCGAGCTGCTAACGGAATCCCGATTTTTTGGCCTCGTGTCCCACTTTAAAACAAATGTAGCTGTCCTGACAACACTACTTATGAGGTCTTGGGTGTTTCTCAATCTGTTTTTTCTATTTATTTGCACCATTTTGATACAAATTGATCCTAACCTTAAAATCAAGATTATATATGTATAAAATATTAAATACTAATATCTATACATATTAATAACTTCCCTGACAAACTAGTTACGGTGATAATTATGTTAGTACCCTAAGAGCGTCGGTGGCTCAATGGTGTGGACTGTCGCCTTCCTACCAGGAGGGCTGAGGTTCAAATCCCGACACGTACCAATGTGTTTTCGAATTTTCTAAATTATATGTACATTATCCGACGCTCTTACGGTGAAGGAAAACATCGTGGGGAAACCTTCATGCACGCCTGCGAAGAGATTCGAAGGTTGTGTGAAGTCGTATAATCCGCACAGCCCGCGTGGACGACTAGGGCCTAATCACCCTATACGGGTAGGCTCGTGCCCCTCGGTGGGGACGTTTAATGAACTGATGATGATGACCCTAAGCTAAGCCCAAGTTTTTCCTAATTACATCAGCTACCTGCCAAAAAATGTCCTGTACAAATCGACCCCGCCGTTTCAGAGATTACCCGGAACAAACAGACATACGGACAGACAGACAAAAAAAAATGGTGTATGTACCGTAAATATTCATATGCAATAAGTAAAAAAATTATAAGAAAAAACAAACAGACTCCAATTTTATTTATAGATAGATATGTTTAGATAGATATGTATCTATAGATGTATAGAGAGATTAATTTTAAAAAATATTGTTAAAATATTTTTTTTTACGAACTGACTACTGGTGTTGGCCGCAGATGGCCTTTACAGCTTCACCGGGCAAGTGGCGAGCGCAGATGGCTCTCAGCCTTAAAAGCTCTCAGCCTTAAATATATATAGATATGTATCTATAGATATATATAAATGTATAGATACCTAAACATTTGCTAACAGTATTTCAACTGTATCTCCGCAGTTGATAGCCAACTCCTATGTTAGGCCGCCTAGGATTATATTAATTGGTTCCTGATAAAGTCTGTTTCCTTGTTTAGCTCTTAAGGTGAAGACGCTAAAAATAAACATAAATGTGATCATGGTTATTTACACATAAAAGGCGTTAGAGCTGGCTGTTTGTTTAGGAATTTAAGTGTTGACCTATGGGGTGTAGTGCTAAGAAGTCGGCAAGTACACTTAGTTTTCCGCATTACAGCATGTATGTTATCATCATGTATGAATGTGTCTGTTTTCTATGCTTAATGAATATGTATTTTTAAAAAGTATATAAGTATTTTTATCAGTTGCTTATAACAATTAGTCCAAGCTCTTTCCTTAAATTATAGCTAGACGGTGTTGTGGGAATGTCGATATAGGCCACAGATTTCCCAATACAGGAGATGGGCAAGCCGCGTTAAAGTGCGACAAATGTAAGCTCAACGAGCATACACTGGCTGCCAGTTTACGCTCTGTGAGACGAGTCAAGACGCATGAATATTAGAAATTACCGTTTTTTTTCCAAAATGCCATCCTGTGCAATTGTACATGCCATCATCGCAATGAATCAGTAAATTTAGCAAGAAATATAATAACTTTTCACAGGTAAGAACCGAAAATAAATTGCGACACTGCGACTGTCTATAAACTTGGCGGCTTGTCCAGTCCAGTATATTTGGATGTCTGTGATATAGGCTAATTTATTTATGAATAAAAGTATTTGAGATCCTGTACTGCAAAATAGGATGTTATCTAGTGTGGTGCGAAATACTGTGACTTAACATCTTTACGTCACAACTTAGTAACTGCATGTTACGTGTTAAATTATACAATCCTCGTCACGTTGCATTTTAAACAACATTCGAAGACAAGTTTGAATAAATACGCGTAACGTCTTGGCGTTCTACGAGTAAATTGTAAAATTATCAATAGTTCATAGGCACTTATAATTTCTACACCAAAAGCCAATCCCCTTAACCGGCAGGCCGTTGACCCTGCTTGATAATGACTCTGCGCAGGCGCAGCCTTTACCGGCGCGTGTTTAGGGCTGCCACTATCTAAGAATTATGCGTTTACATAGCAATTTATTGTTTTTTATATTTATGATGATAGCTGACCTAGATTAATTGCCTGTTTCTCTATGCTGCCAAAAAGATACTCATACTAAAACAATAATTGTTACCTACGATGGGAAAAAAGGTGAAATATAATAATTTTAACCTCGGATTAAGTGAAGACTCCTAGCCAGTTTTTTGCAATATAAGCAACTAATTTTGAAATCCATATTACAAATTACTCAAGTACAAATTTCAAGTCGCGCAAGTACATAACATATTTTTATGTATACTGTTTGGATCATCACTCTTTTCAATGCGTTCGTAAAAATGCCTAGAAAAGTCGTAACAAAAAAATCGTATATATGTATTTT
Source organism: Leucinodes orbonalis (assembly GCA_019425675.1). Taxonomy (NCBI): domain Eukaryota; kingdom Metazoa; phylum Arthropoda; class Insecta; order Lepidoptera; family Crambidae; genus Leucinodes; species Leucinodes orbonalis. Next base: position 104,429 of record PQWD01005454.1, read on the forward strand.
TTTTATTATTCTTTAGGTAGGAAACAGGAAGGAGCATTAGTAGGTCCAAAACTTTGATGGAAAATATATGTACGCCCCTGTATGCCTATGTAGATTTCATCATCATCATCATCAGCTCATTAAACGTCCCCACCGAGGGGCACGAGCCTACCCGTATAGGGTGCTTAGGCCCTAGTCGTCCACGCGGGCCCAGTGCGGATTGGACGACTTCACACACAACCTTCGAATCTCTTCGCAGGCGTGCATGAGGGTTTCCTCACGATGTTTTCTTCACCGTAAGAGCGTCGGATAACGTACATATATTTTCGAAAATTCGAAAGCACATTGGTACGTGTCGGGATTTGAATCTCAGCCCTCCCGGTAGGAAGGCGACAGTCCACACCATTGAGTCATTGACGCTATATAGTTTTGCTATAATAATAATAATAATTCTTTATTTCATACAATATTGGCCAATATTATACTAGATGACATGTGTCAAATAGAAGTCCGTGGCAACCCTGCGCGCGCGCACCGACCTTGCGCGCTCCATTTTCGTTGCGATACATTGTTTACGCAACGTGTTTTATGCACTGTGACTCATAGCCAGGGAAGTGCATGCTGCAACCGTCCATAATTGTTATCGATACCTATAGAATAGAATAGATTCTTTATTTGCACAGAATATAGGTCTTACGAAGTATGGAATATAAATATAATGGTGCGGGTACATACTACATTCTGCCTGTCCTAGGCAGGCAAATATTAATCAGTCATTTGTGACCTATAGGTCGAAAAATCTATGGATGTTACTGATCCTGTGCACTATTTCGGTAAGTGTTAAAATGTCGCGAATAAAATAATTTTGCAATTTATCTCTGGGGGACCCCGAAGTGGCAATAGGCAGGTCACAAGTCGCAGAACCAATGGCCATTGTAGCAGACCGTTCTGCAGTGGAGACCGCGTCCTGGCAGGTGTAGTGTTCGACTCCCGGACCAAGGGAATGACGAGTTGCAAATGGTCGCAGGTAGAGGTTGGTTGAAGAAAGCGGACGAACGGACACAAAATTAATAAGATTTATGTCTAGCAATCTTTAACCCACTGAACGCTGGGATTCTGGCGCCTTAAGGCGTCATTGGCGGTGAAAGGGTTAATTAACAAGAAACTAAACAGATGCACAATCTCACTTATGAAGTGTCCGCGGCACAAGTCTGCCCATCGCGTCAGTTGGGCAGATTTCATTCATAATCACGTCGCTCGCTACATGTCATAGTGATATAGTGTTATGCTCGTGCTTTTAATTTTGTACTCTTTTAATGACGCGTTAAGGTCCAAATTTTAGGATAGAATTTTATATCATAAATATAACAAATTAATTATATAACGTATGTGTCAAGCGGGTCGGACATTTTTTTATTGTTATTTCTTCGTGATTGTTTGTGCATTTAGTGAGTTATTTGTTTATCGAAGCTAGCAATGGACTGCAATAGGTTGAAGAGATTTTGAGCCAAAATGTACACATATTATAAGACTGTGTTATGTTACTACACGTAACGTCATAGACAAGGAATTCCATAAACGCTCGCACGTGCGCTTTTCAACTGTCAGAACGTGCTAACCGAGATTTCATTAAGTAAATATAGAAACACTATGACACGATTTACGTTATGTACATGTTACAGTCAAAACTCATAACCGGTCATTAAGCTTATTGTCTGCTAAATTCAGACAACTTTTTTTTCTGATCTGACTACTTCACCGGGCAATTGGCGAGCGCAGATGGTTCAGCCACAAAATTTTACACAAAGTGCCAAAGGCGTCCCAGCGTGGCACTCGAACCTCGGCTTATTGACCGGTCTCCTATACCGCGGTGAGTAATATTATAAAGGAGAAAGTTTGTTAGTGTCTATGCTTGTTACTGTACGTCTAAACGGCAAAAGCGATTTTAGTAAAATTTAGTATGGAGTTAGCTGTCATCCTAGATCAACACCGTTATATATTTTTACTGCGGCCCTGCGTGTAATACCGCGTGGCACAGTTAAAAATACATATATGTAACTCAAAAACGACTGGCTGACTGACATAGTGATGTATCTAAGCACAGCCCAAACCACTGGACGAATCGGTCTGAAATTTGGCATGCAGGTAGTGTTGTGACATAGGCATCCGCTAAGAAAGAAATTTGATTAATTCCACAATCAAGAGGATAAAATAGAGGTTAAAAGTTTGTACGAAACTTTGTCAATTTAAACTGGGCTGAGACTTTGCATGCGTAAAGCTACTATGACGTTAATATCTCCTAAGAAAGTATCTTGATAGATTCCATCCCAAAGGGGATAAAAATAATTATTATTAACGCAAGCGAAGCCGCGAGCGTAAGCTAGTTAAAGTATATAAACAGTTGCTCTACAAGGTATCTCCCTAAAAGTAAGCATCACTGTACAAAACGAGTCCGTGACACAAGTGTTAAGATAAGAACTGTCATAAAATGATCCCAGAGAATGACCAAAATAAGACGCCCGTCCTTAGGGAGCGGCCCTTTTTTTTTCGTTAAAATATCTGACATAATAACACGGTCGGCAAGCCTGGAGCCGTATTCCCGAAGGATGGAGAAAGATACGAACGTTGATCAGTATCGAAATTAGTTGTCATTTCTGATGTATTTGATACTTTAAGCTGTTAATGTAATTGAACTTTTAGTTATTACTGCATAGTATAAAACAAAGTCGCTTTTTGTCCCCATGACCCTATGTGCGCTTAAATCTTTATAAGTACGCAACGGATTTTGATGTTTTTTTTAATAGAGTGAATCACGAGCAAGGTCTATGTGTATAATTACATCCATTAAATAGTGGAGAAATACTGTTTTTTTTAGGTTTCTGATGTCGTAAATAATTTCATTTTTCCGCTTCTACATTGTAAACGCGGGCTGAACCCTACAAGATTTATCAAAATAATGTACTGAGTATTGTAAAAAAGTCCTATTACGAATATCACCATTGCGAAGCAGGGGCGGGTCCCTAGTAAGATAATACAACTGTTAATTGCATTTTTTTATCTATTTTTCGTTTTATTCGTTTGTATTTTTTCGGACTATTTACTGTTAGTCGCAGAGGCCTTCACGGCTTCACCGGGCAAATGTTGAGCGCAGATGGCTCTCAGTCTATAAAATTTTATGCAACCAGCTTAAGGGCTTCCAGAGTGGATTTTTTTAAACGTTGTTAAGCACCATGTACAATGTATATACCTATGAATAAATATTCGAATTAAAAACACAAATTGGAATTAATGTCATGATGCATACAGAAATAATTGATCAACAGTTCATTGATCAATAAGAATTAATGATTCGAATAAAATCAATGGAATATGATTTATTTACATAAAATATTATTATTATTTAATAAGTTAATAATTGGCTCATTGGTGTGTACAAATGTTTGTACTGCCCGGGGACCAGGGATCGAACCCTTAGTGTAGAAGCCGGCGTCTCAACCATAACACCAAATGGGTCGTCATGATGATGCTGATTTCTTTATTATTTTAGAAGCAGATTTATCTTAAAATGAGCAAGCGTTTGGTAATGTCGCAGCAGCCTGCCGATTTCACTGTGAATCTAGAATGAAAAACTGTCGTATTATCAACAAAAAACTTTAATATTTTCAACAAAATGGCCGCTGCAGACCATACCTATGTCCAGCAGTGGACTGCGATAGGTTGAAGAGAGAGACTATAGCACGTTACACGCAGTTGCGCACTTGTATAAGTTGTAAGGACAAGATGGCCGCTATTAGTGGCGGGAAGATATCGGTTGGCCGATCTGCGGCTAGTTCGGTTACGTTATTAACCCGTGTAGATACCTTCTGACGGAATATGTTGCCCTGGTAGTTTGGTTACCGTATGGTTATGAGTGTTTTTGGTATTGCCATGGTCGTGTTTCGAAGTTTATTTTTTATTTATTTATACATGAACTTATGACATTAATTACAACACATTGGTTTGTATGAAATTGGCCAAGGCTATGTCAACAGCCTTAAAATTTAATTGCTGACAAGCATCATCGTCGTTGTGGATAAATGAGCATCATGACTGTAGCCTTCCAAACTGGAGGGTGGAGGTTCAGATCCCGCCACGTACCATGTCTTTTCGAATTTTCGATATTATAATGTGCGTTTATCCGGAACGCTCTTAAGCTGAAGTAAAACATTGTGAGGAAACCTGCGCACGCCTGCGAAGATATTCAAAGGTTGTGCGTGATGTCGGCCAATCCGCACTGGGCCCGACTAAGGCCTATACACGGTGGGGACATTATAATGATCTAATGATGATGGTGACGACTATTAGACAATGCACGGCGGATATTACAGAACGTAAGAAATTCAGTAAATTTATTATACCGCTCGGGGAGGAGCTTAGAGGTTTTTTGAATATTCAAGTCGGAATATCTGCGCTCGCCACTTGCCCGGTGAAGCTGTAAAGGCCATCTGCGGCCAACAGCAGTAGAAAAAGTTATATTTCTTTAACTCATATACACACATTTTGACGACCCATTTGGTGTTGCGGTTGAGAGGTCGACTGCAACAGTATGGGTTCCGGGTTCAATCCCGGGCACTACAAACATTTGTGTGCATGAACATGTCTGTTTGTAGTCTGGTGGGTATTTCTATGTATAATATGTATGTATATTACAAAAAAAAATGTATATAAGTATTTTTATCCGTTGTTTAGTACCCATAATACAGGCTTCACGCTTAACTTGGGCTAGATGCGCTGTGTGAATGTCATGGTTATTTATTTATTTATTTTATATAAATTTACAATCATTTAAATAGAACACATACAACTATGTTGGTCCTTTACCGTTATAGACTGGGGACCGGTTTATCGCTTCTACATCTCACGAAAAAGGGGAAGTTTCAAAGGCAGCAAGATAGGTCCAGATAAGTGTCTGTGAATCCACCCGCCTCGCTTGGGTAGTTTTGTTAATATATTAGGTTCCGAACCGTGGTATCACTCGGATTTAGCCGACCCATTCGTGTCTGACCAAGGCACTGTCACTTTGCAAACATATTGTTATATAGCGTTATAGTTTAACACCTTACGTTCGGATATTATACTTATGTTAATCTGAACTATAACCGGCTCTTCAATTCCACAAATTTCTCTCTCTCTTAAACCTATCGCAGTCCACTGCTGGACAAAGGTCTCCCCCATTTTTCGCCAGGCATCCCGCTCCTCTGCTTTCCTGATCCAGCCTCCACTAGCGACCTTTCGCAAGTTGTCGGCCCTTCGGGCCTAATGGCGTCCTACGCTACGCTTGCCAAGACGCGGTCTCCACTCCAGAACTCGTCTGCTCCAACGGCCATCGGTTCTGCGACGTACGTGACCAGCCCACTGCCACTTCAACTTGCTGATCCGGCGGGCTATGTCGGTAACTTTAGTTCTCTTACGGATTAAATATTTCTGATCTTATCCCTAAGAGAGACCCTGAGCATAGCTCGCTCCATTGCGCGTTGAGTGACTTTGAACTTGTGAACCAATCCCACAGTCAGTGTCCATGTCTCAGCTGCGTATGTTAGCACGGGTACGGCGCATTGCTCCAAGACTTTCGTCTTTAAGCATTGCGTTACGCTGACGTTAGGACATGACGTAGCTTACTGAATGGCGGCATTCGGTAAGCTCAACTTTACTTGATATTAATAATAAAAATATTCACTGACATTCACACAGCGCCATTTAGCCCCAAACTATTAATTATTAAACTATTAATTAGCATTAACCTGTAATATGGTTACTAAACAACGGATAAACATACTTGTAAATATATTTTTGTAAAAACATACATATGACACTACCATAGATGGGCCAGATGTAGAGTCGATAAATCAGCATTACGATCGGCGGGTTCAAAGGACCATCAATTGTTGTGGGAACGGGCCACAATAATTAATCAATCCCCATCGAAACGAATAGTGTACGAACCTATTATTAAGACAAATACAGCGAGTGATAAATGCGGCTCTAACAGTCACAATCCCGTCAAGAAGCCAACTGTTGGTACCTATATTATACAATGTATGCAAAAAAAAATAAGTTGTCCATTTCTCTTTGCCCCGCCCGACAGAACTATGGAATCAGTTCATCATCACAGCCTACTCTCTACTGAACAAAGGCGTCGGTGGCTCAATGGTGTAGGCTGCCGCCTTCCTACCGGGAGGGCTGAGGTTCAAATCCCGACAATGTGTTTTCGAATTTTCGAAATGTATGTGTTTTCGATATATGTTCGTTATCCGACGCTCTTACGGTGAAGGAAAACATCGTGAGGAAACCTTCATGCACACCTGCGAAGAGATTCGAAGGTTGTGTGTGAAGTCGTCCAATCCGCACTTGGTCCGCGTGGACGACTAAGGCCTAGTCACGCTATACGAGTAGGCTCGTGCCCCTTGGTGGGGACGTTTAATGAGATGATGATGATGATGATGAACAAATGATTTCTACTCGAACCGATCCCTAGCAGTCGACATCTATCTGCTACCTGCATCCTTAACCAGATCATCTCTCCATTTGTTTGGGGGTTGGCTTACGCTTCTTTTTCCGTTTTGTGGACGCTACAAGAGAAACTTTCCGTCCAATTGTTGTTAAAAATCAACTTGTTATGCATAGTCTTCTTCTTCTTATCGAGTCGATATGGATTAAGTTAAATATGGCAAAGCGACCAATATTGGGCCACTTTAATCGCCCTTTCATTTCCACCCAGAGGTCCCGGAAACCGCACGAACGAACGAGTAGGCCTATAACTTACAGCATTATTACCTGTTCATCTTGAATTTGTTCGATATTAACCCACTTAGACCGAGGGAACCCCATGGGTTCCAAGATATAAAAACATACCTATTCGTAAATACATCATATTATCATAGTTCAAAATATTTCCTAAAACCGAGTAAAAAGCCTTAAGAGTATCTTCTCAAATAATAAACAGTATATCTTTCAAATCTTTCGATATTTCAAACTCCCATGGTCATATCTTGCAAATGGCATACACATTTCAAATATCGAAAACAGTCAGCCATTTTTCAATGATGACAACCACCGCCATGTTGGAAATAAATTGACACATTTCGATGGCGCGCTATTTTTCGAATCACATCCCCGTTTAACATTGGATTGTTACCAATTTGGATCACGATTCCCCCTTCCCCCCAACTGCCTACGGGCATAAGTGCCGATCAATTGTGTATTAGGGGCGGGAAAAGTGAAACACCAAAGCGGTGCGTATTATTCGATGCGAGCGCTTGTCAAAGGGGTTGCAAGGAAATAAACTTACTGGAACTGGCATTGTAGATATTTTCGTATCATAAAATGTGTGTTAGAAACTTGTTCGTTTTTTCAAAACATATGTCTTATTCCACAACCAAAGCCACAACAAAGCATCATCTTAGCCCAAAATAAGTAAGAAGCTTGAAGGTACTATGGGAACTAATCAAGGGATAAACCAACAAATAAACCAAACCGACGAAAGATCACAATGTTGTGGTAAATTTATTATACACAAAAAAATACAATATACTTTTTAACGAGTGGGATGCTATCAAGGTGTTAAAGAGCCCTATGCGTTTATCACCTCAGCCTAGGAAGTACCTATCCTTTTGTTTTCCATTACAGTAAATTCAGGTTCAGGTGACTCAAACATATCAAGACTGCTTATACAATGTTTATGCACTTTATATAAAATAATTAAATACGAACTGAATTTTGTTTACCGTAACTATGACGAATTCAATCTCGTACGTGAACCATCTAAGTTTGTATGAAAGAAAGAAAGAAAAACATTTATTAACCACATACACAATGTATGAGAAATAAATTGCTTTAAACCCTTTTTATTTAATATTTGGGTTTAAAGCATTTTTTCTGTACAGTTTAATTTATTAAAAGGATGGTAAACTTACTTAAACACAACACATTGAGGTTCTTCCATTAAACATAGTTCTATGACGATATACTTAAAATTCCAACTCTTGCGTCGCATTGAATTTACCTGCCAAATTCTGAGTGAGCCACTTACTTCGTTATAGGAAATCGACACTGATTCCCCTAACGACAAGGGATTATTTCTTCTGGTGATTTTTATTTGAAAGTATTGCACAGCGGGCATTTATTTTTATATTTTAAAGTTTGTTGCGTACGTCGATGGCTCTTTGGTGTAGACTTTAATTGTAAATCAAATACCAAGAGGTGTTTGAATTTTCTTTTATAAAAGTAAATTAATAAAGTTTACGATTCCTGTTAACTAAGACGACCCATTTCGAGTTGCGGTTGAGAGGTCGACTGCAACAATACCAAGGGTTCCGGGTTCGATCCCCGGGCAGTACACACATTTGTGTGCATGAACATGTCTGTGTGTAATGGTTTGGGTATGTATGTATGTATTTATAAAAAATATATATAAGTATGTTTATCCGTTGTTTAGTATCCATAACACAGGCTTCACGCTTAACTTGGGGCTTGATGGCGCTGTGTGAATGTCAGTGGATATTTATTATTATAACTAAGGCACTTCTTCTTACTTAACCCACCACGCGTGTCGGGTAACTTGAGCTTGATGTGCAAGGTAATGCGTCTTACAAGGTCGCTGCCTCACAATAATGTAGAGTTCGCTTACACTTGACTTTGACAATGTTACCTCCATTTTATGTAAATAAGACCTTGATAGTATGCGTAACAAGAGGGGATTTTCACAATTAACCCTACATTAAAGGCAAAAATTATTGCAAAAAGGATAACATTGCGAAAGACAATTCACTGCAGACTCAGAGCCGATAGTGAAGTGTTTTGCATTGTAATATTGTCTGAAATTTTCGGGAGTCGCTCTCTTTTAATAAAACCATAAAATAACACTAACATAATACAACGGTTGAAAGACTGTGAGTGTGAGTCAGAGCGTCGGTGGCTCATTCATCTTGAGTGTTGCCTTCCGATCTGGCGGAGACAGGTTCAAATCCCGCCACGTCCCGACGCGACGGTGAAGGAAAACGAGAGGAAACCGCACGCCCGCGAAGATTTTCAAAGTTTGTGCGAGAAGTCGGCCATCCGCACTGGGCCCGCGTGGACGACTAAGGCTTAAACAGCTGTCTTTAGCTATCATCATCATCAGCTCATGGACCTGCGCCCTCCACACCGGAAGGCAACAGTCCACACCAATGAGCCACCTCGACAAATAAGTTTATTAAAAATTTCTTCTTCAAGCGATAAGACCGCCTAAATTGCATTATGTTTTCGTTTCGTCATCATCATCAGCTCATTAAACGTCCCCACCGAGGGGCACGAGCCTACCCGTATAGAGTGCTTAGGCCTTAGTCGTCCACGCGGGCCCAGTGCGGATTGGACGACTTCACACACAAATTTTGAATCTCTTCGCAGGCGTGCATGAAGGTTTCCTCACGATGTTTTCCTTCACCGTAAGAGCGTCGGATAACGTACATATAATTTCGAAATTTCGAAAATTCATTGGTACGTGGCGGGATTTGAACCTCAGCCCTCCCCGTAGGAGGGCGACAGTCCACACCATTGAGCCACCGACGCTCTATGTTTTCGTTTATTACTGTAAATGTGTGTGTGCAGTAAAGAATTTTATCTATCTGTCTTTCCAGCGCGTCCGCACGTTCACAACGTCCCTCGACGAGCTGGCATCGCGCGTGCAAGCGGCGGAAGCGGCGCGCGCATCCTGGCGGGGTCCGGGCGACGCGAGGGACGCGCGCGCCCAGCTGGACGCGGTGACGCGGGCGCGCGCCCAGCTGCCCCCGCTCCGGCGGCTCACGGACGAGCTGCACGCGCACAAGCACGCGCTCGCCAGGGACAAGATACAGCTGCCTGAACACCTGCTGGCCAGGCTCGATGACTTGAATACTAGGTATGTGCCAACAATACTCATAGGTAGCCGATCGAGAAGTGATACTAGCTAGCAAGCGCTTCCAACCATAAAAAGGTAGACAAAGATGTAACCTTACTCATACAACGCGTGCGTTGCTTAACGTCGGTTGTTTGAAGCTGTTTTTCTACGTTCGAGCAAGCACATTTGTGGCACACTAAACAGTAAGTACGTCTTTAATTTAAGGTGTAGGAGCATACTGTTTTCAGCATCTTTGTTTTGGGATGGCGATGAATTAATGAACGCTGTCAGTTGCTAGATTTTTACCACGCTGGCTTTGGAAACACTCGCGTCCCATATGTAAACAACAGAAACATGATGTTGGGGTCAAGGTAAAGTGTAGGAGCATTATTAGCGGAGCGGACTTAGAGCCTACTTCACTACATTATGGTAAAAGTTTTGCCATAATCTTCACGCCTGGCTGACGCCTTGCTGACGGGTTGGAGACTGCTGTGTATAATCAAGTTTAAGTATTCTTATAAAGCACTGCTCCTGTTTAATTCATAATGTTTTTTGCCTAAGCACCTTAAGCCCTATCCGTAAACGAAATGGTTTTGATGAGACTGGATGAGGAAAGTGGAAGAAATATCTTGTATTCGATGCAAAATAGTGGAGACCTATGTTCAGCATCTCTACAACCTGTCCAGCATGCTTGAACAGCTTGAAGAGATGAGAAGAGTAGAGAAAAACTCGTGTCTTCATATTTTAATAATCATTTCCTTAATAAATATAACTATCGATAACAGGTGTTCTAATTAGTATCATGGTTTGTTCCAGGGTCGGCGCCCTATGCTCTGGTGGTGAAGAGCGAGCGAGACAGCTAGCTGGTGTCGCGAGGGACGGAGGCGCGGGCGCTGCGCAGGGCTTCCTCGCAGGGTCTGTGGACCCGCCGTGGGAGCGAGCCGTCACTCCGGCTAATGTACCCTACTATATCAAGTAAGTAATCGCGAAAGTCCAACTTCGAGAAGGTTTCTAGTCAAATCCTACTGGGATGGCCGGAGTTCGGAATGTTAAGGAGATCTTTTCGTCAAAAATACCTACGTGGTTCAAGACGAAGGTTTTTCATCAGTGTGTTGAGTTATGATATATGGTTGCAAAACGTGGTCGCTCAGTAAGGTCCTTTTAAATAGACTGAATGTGATATGGAGCGGGCTATGTTAGGTGTTTTCCTCCGTTAAGATCCGAATCGAGGATATTCCTAAGAGAACCGAGAAGGTAATGATGATGAATGATGAATCAGTCACTTATTTTGTAAGATCATCATCAACAACGTTCCGCTCCAGAAATATACCTGCACAGCATATTTATGGGGAGATTAGGCTAATCCACTACGCCAGTTTATTGTCGATTGATTAGTGTTAACGACTTCCATCCCAAGATTATAGCCGGGAACGACGACTTGATATACTTGCCTTTCAAAGTACGCAATCTTCTTACAGATTTAGATTATAAGCAGACTGTGAGATTAAATCTTGCAATTTCCTTAGCAAAAAGAGTTTTTCACTATGCAATCTCCCTATTAAACCCATGACCTTCTGGATCATGACCCAAACTCAACACACAGACCTATAAATGTATCATAATTATGTTTTTTAACAGCCACGAACTGGAAACGACCCACTGGGACCACCCGAAAATGATCGACCTGATGAACTCCCTCGCCGACCTGAACGAAGTCAGATTCTCGGCGTACAGAACGGCGTTGAAGCTTAGGACTGTGCAAAAAGCTCTTTGCAGTAAGTAATTTTGAATTTTAAATATGACTCATAATATGCGCTCAGTTTTTTAGATACTGGTAAAAACGTCCGGTCGTAACAAAAACTTTTAGAAAGAAGCCTTCAAAGTTATTCTGGGGGAAATAGATGATTATTTTATTCATGCTTACCTATTACTAGTGTTATTAAAGCCTAGGAATAAAATAAAGAGAACAAACAAACTATAGAACAAACTTTATAGGGCACGTCGTTAGTTGTCATCCAATTATTGCCAAAAGAACGAATTAAACTAAACAAGATCTTTGATACATTACATTAGGCTGCAAAATGTAATGCACCAGTTATACGGGTCACATGCGTACCATACAGACCAATAACAGCCCAGTAAGGCACGGTGATCGACCAATACCAGCACACGAAGAGGACGCGCCGTGCGCAGAGTACTCCAATTGGTCAATAGCGTATCCCAAACTTCTTAAATTCGTTTTCCGCACAGATACATTGGTGAACCTTATTTCCTTCACTGTAAGATCAATTTTTACTTTTCAATCTTCTTAACGTGTTTTTATCTTTTGACGACCCATTTGGTGTTGCGGTTGAGAGGTTGGTCACAACCAAACCGGTTGGTTCCGGGTTCGATCCCCGGGCAGTACAAACATTTGTGTGCATGAACAAGTCTGTTTGTAATGGTCTGGGTGTTTTCTATGTATAATATGTATGTATTTACAAAAAAAATATTATATATGTGTGTTTATCCGTTGTTTAGTACCCATAATACAGGCTTAACGCTTAACTTGGGGCTAGATGGCGCTGTGTGAATGTCACTAGATATTTATTTATTATTTATCTCCACAGTGCATATGCTGCAATTGCCGGCTGCATTGGAAGCCTTCGACTCGCACGGTCTTCGCGCGCAGAACGACCGGCTTATCGATATACCCGACATGATTACTGTGCTGACGTCTCTGTATGAGGTATGAATTATATGTATACTTCTTTTTATTTATTTGGAAAGCCTACAGCTTCAAAACAGTAAAAGATCACAAAAAAAAAACACACGTATATATATATATACTATATTATATATATATTATATATATATATATAATTATATATATATTTATATATATATATATATATCTATATATAATATATAATATATTACTGAGTATAGCTTCCGTTAACACTGTTCGTCATAAGCAGCCATGTCATTTACACTCAGGTAATCAAACTGGTCGTCCCATTCACTTCATGGCACAAAAAAGGGTGGATAAGCCAGCCAGCCAGCTAAGGCCCCGTAACATGGAGACTTCTTAAGCAAAACCCTCAAAAATTGTATCACTTACATGATACAATTACAGATTCATTGGTACCTTATATTCATGATACATATAACAGTGGCCGTTGCTCAAAACGCCTTCCAAATGATCAAAGTATTAGAGATAATATGTTTCGGTCACCCATCCTTTGATCGAACATACCTATAGTAACTTATTTTTGCACCGACAAGCCCATTGTATTTGATATTTTTCAAAAATCTCAATGATATTCTGTATATGCAAAGGTAGATACGCCACCCGTGCTAAAGAGAGGGGGCGCCACGGGCACGTACACATCGTCTCCGTAGTAATAATTAACAGAAAAATACATTTCCATAGTTTTTTCGTCAAATATCATTGTTATTGTCTTGTTTGTACACAAGTTGTATCTGTGAGTGTTTTCGAAAGAATAAGTGCAGTGAATAAATGAAAATCTTAAAAAAATATTATCAAGTGTTCCCGGAGTTATAATATAATTTACATTACAATACAAGCTAAAACGAAATTTATACCTACTTAAACAGTATAGTATCAACATATTTAATACAGTGCAGAGGAAACTATCAGTGGAAATAGATTTAGATAAAAAACCGTTTGAGAAAAACTTTTCAAATCTGTAAACAACAACACAAAATAGTTTCAGTTCATTACAAGTAGTGCCATCTATCAGTGAATGAAAACAACATTGTACTATTGTTGACAATTTTTTTTCTAGAGGTCGCTACAAGTACCAATTAAACATGCCTTCATCTTATGGTTCTTGTGCTGGATGCCATAAAACTATTCAAACACGACAGTTTTTAACATGTTCTATATGCAATAAAAAATATGATATAACGTGTGTTAATGTGAGCGAGAAGCGCTTTTATAACACTATGACTGCAGAACATAAAAGTCGATGGCAATGCACGGAATGCAAAAAAAAGTACGAAATAACATAAACGTTGATACCCCGATAAGAAATACAGACTGTGATGTTACGTTGCGTCAGCAAGCTAACATGACATTACCAGCAACGTCACCAATACTATCATGCAATGCGTCTTCACCTCACGTTCCTATGAGCAGTTCAAATGAACTTATTATAGAGCTACGACTGTTTCGTGAGGAGATTAAAGCAGCTCGTACAGAGATGCAAGAGTTTCGAAGCACAATAACTAATCTTACCAATGCAGTCGATTTATGCAACCGCCGGATTGACGAGTTGTCCGCAAGGATGGATGCCGTAGAACACCAACGGTGCGACGTTATACCTGATAGCATGTCTTTTGAAAAGACAATAGCAAATCTTAAATTAGAACTTAATGAACGAGATCAGGAACTCTTATGTAATGATCTTGAAATAGCTGGCATACCAGAGGAAAATAATGAACGTTGTGGACATATTGTTATTACTATCGCTCAAAAACTGGGAGTCAAGTTGGAGGAGTGGGACCTGGTGAGTGCAGAGCGTGCGGGCCCCGTGCGGCGAGCGTCGGCGGATGATGGGGCGGCCGCCGCGCCCTCGCCCGCTGGTGGTGTGCGCATGGCGCGTCGCGCGCCTCGCGACCAGCTCCTGGCTGCAGCACGTGTTCGTCGGGGCGCCACTACTGATGGTCTTGGGTTACAATCGGGGTCTCAACCCTTCTATATTAATGAACGCTTGACTTCTATAAACCGGAACCTTCTTTATAAAGCTCGCAGTGAATCATCTCGAGGACAGTGGAAATATGTTTGGACCCGTGATGGCAAACTGTACGCCCGCAGAGAGCATGGTGCGCCGCGTCACCGTCTGCGATCAGACGCAGACATTACTAAAGTTTTTGGGTAATGATGAAGTTAGGTCAGTCTTGCTTTATTTTTGTTAATGTTATTACTTTTTTTATGTATGTGATATATTTTAATGACTTTTTAAATTCGATTTTTATGTTTTTACTTGGGAAAAACCTTTTTTATTTTCTTTTAAACGTGTATAGATGTTTCTACGTTTTATTTAAATGTTTTTTTAATAGTTTAGGTTGCGTTTTAAAATTGAAAAGTGAATTGTATTTAATTTTACTAAGAAGACGTTCCATTATTTATTTAGTTTCTATTTATAGATATTTTACACGTGTATTATTAATTTTTCGCGTACCATATCATTTAACTGAAACCATAATTTCAATTTCGATGCTAAATTACCTTATCACTTCACTGTTCACGAGTTTCCTCCACATCAATATACCATCAACATACGTACACATGTTTTTCAACATTTTTAAACATTCACATACTATCCAAGTGATATCTATACATAATGTAGTTGATTGGCGCCATATAACACTTCTGCGACGGGTATTAATTAATTGCAAGCGTTTGCTAATATTACATTCCTTTGTTATTCAATTCCCTCAATCCAAAAAGTTTTTAGTTGGTTTGTTAAATCCTGGATCTCTCAGCACGAAACATGAAGAATTTCTTGTAGCTATGGATAGGTATAAGGTCGATGTAATGGCTATTAATGAAACCTGGCTTAGAAAGGGAGAAGAAGGGCGTGCGCCAGCACCTCCCGGGTACCGTCTACGTCATATACCAAGGCCTGCATCAGTTCGCTCACGAGGCGGCGGGGTAGGTTTTTACATAAAGAAAGGTATAAATGCAAGAGTCCTAAACCACCCACCAGTGTCGAATGTTGAACAGATGTGGATAAGTTTAAACTTAAATGGCGTTAAACTCGCGATTGGTACGGCATACCGTCCGCCATGGCTTAGTGTTGATACGTTTTTTGATGCATTAAGTGAATCCATCTCGTCTTTTAGTAAATTTGATAAATTAGTACTTCTAGGAGACTTTAACATTAATCTTTTAAATGGCAATGATGTCCCTGCTAATAAATTAGCAGACTTTCTAACCTGTATGAATTTAAAACAGTACGTGGATAAACCTACCCATTTTACGGACCATAGTCAATCTTTAATTGATATGGTATGCTCAGATTCCTGTGTTTCCAAAATATTAGTTGATCATATCCCTGATTTGAGTAGTCATGCTTTTATCACTTGTCAGTTTAACATAAAGATAGCTAAACCTTCCCCCAAATGGTTAATTTACAGACCGTTAAAGGATATTGATATTGTACAATTTACAAAAGACGTCAGGTCTGTTAAATGGGATGATATTTTAAACTATGATGACGTCAATCATATGTTACAAAGATTCAACGATTTAATACTACAATTATTTGATGTCCATGCTCCGGTTAGACGCGTACATATAAAAAAACATTCATACCCCTGGATAACATACAACCTCAAGGAGATGATAAAACTGCGTGATAAAGCACATGCAAGATATAAATTAACTAAACTAGAAGAGCACAAGAATTATTATAAAGAATTAAAAACCGTCGTTAGTTCAGCAATACATACTGAGAAAACAGCTTACTTTAACCAGTTTATCAATTTTAATTCTAAAAACCCGTTCGTTATGGAAGCAAATAAAGACAAA
>PQWD01005455.1:0-26092 GCA_019425675.1 Leucinodes orbonalis
GGATAACCACAAATTGTTTCATTTAATTGAAATGTTGTAAAGAAACAAACTACTTGTTTTAACGATGACTTTATTTTTTATTAAGAAGTACGTGATTTAAACATATTTTTAACCGACTTCAAAAAAGGAGGTTACTTAATTCGACCGTATATATACTTTTTATGTTTGTACGCGAATATCTTCGTCGCATATGAACCGATATTGATGTTTTTTTTTGTTGGAAAGAAGATACTGCAGAGTTAGTCCTATTTCAAGGAAGTCAGGGTCTGATGATGGAGACCGGGGAAAACCAAGGAAACTCCTTTTTTGTGTTTGTTCGCGGATATCTCCGTCGTTTATAAACCAATTGTGATGAAATTAAATGAAAGAGGTGAGAAGACAAGGAAGCCAGGGTTTGATGAAGGGAGACCAGAGAAATAGAACTTTAAATAATCGACTTAGAGCGACTACTAATTAAATGCAGTATATTTATTACAGTGATTATTTCTACTAAGAATCACTCAAAATTGTAATTTTTTTTTACAAAAAAACCTATTACTAATAAAATGTTATCCAACTGCTTCGAAATATAAAATAGTGTTATGGAATCACAAAGAGGTACTAATATTGTCAACGGCTTAGCTACGATCTTTGCTCTCTACTCGTAGTACTTTACGTACAATAGGGTGTAAAGAATCGTAGCTAAGCGAGCGCGTCGTGGCAGCCATTAGAAATACCCTAATGGAGAGTTAAGTCCCGAGAGCATGCTAAAGAAGAATCAGGGTTTCTTAGAGAAAGTTCTATAAATAATTTCAGTAAATAATTTCAGTCTGTGTAATTTCGCATACATTCTTTGTTGTCTGTGAGTATTGTGAATGCTAAAAATAGGTGTTCATCTACATTTGATATCCCTCTCTCTTCAACCTATCGCCGTCCACTGCTGGACTCTCCCATTTTCTCGCTACCGTTGTGGAGGTAATGCGAATATGTTGATGCTGATCTAAAGTAAGTAGCGAAACAGCCAAGCCGTGCATAATTTACTGATATGTAGAATTTGTTGAAGTTAGGGTCGGTACAGTTTAGTCGTGTAGATTCAGAAGCTTAGCTCTACATGGGATCTGATATCTTTTTTAAAGCAAAAAAGTATGTCTTGGCAACATTTTACATGAAATGTATTTGGTGGGATTTTAGTTCTTTTAGTAAGTTGCTAAGCGGTCTTTTTAGGGTATGTTTTTTCTTAAGTATTCAATAATGGTTTTTTAATTACTTGCCTCAAGTTCCGTGTAAACTTTCATGTTCTGATTCGTAAAATTGGTGAAAGTCTCATATAAAATTCCACCCCCCCCATTTTAGTGATTGGGGACGAACACTTTTGCTGGTTGTATTCTACACATAGATTTCATACAATATCTTAGCTATCTGACACTTCAGGAAGTACCAAACATTTTGACTGATGATCATCATGAGTCAGTAACGAAATCGGCGTATTTTTTAAGATATCAATAAAATATAAAATATTAGAGTTATTTAATTGAGTCTTGATATTTTTACGAGCCTACCCGTATAGGGTGATTAGGCCATAGTCGTCCACGCGGGCCCAGTGCGGATTGGACGACTTCACACACAACCTTTGAATCTCTTCGCAGGCCTGAATGAAGGTTTCCTCACGGTGTTTTTCTTCACTGTAAGAGCGTCGGATAGCGTACATATATTTTCGAAAATTCGAAAACACATTGGTACGTGTCCGGATTTGAACTTCAGCCCTCCCGGTAAGAAGGCGACACCATTGAGTCATCGACGACCGAAGCAGTGAATGCGATAAAGAAAAATTGGCCAAGCGCGAGTCGGACTCGCACGTAAAGGGTTCCGCAGCAGCAAGTAACATAAAATAAAATTATTTTTATTTACTTAGGCACCTTTTACAGCTTTAATATGAAAAAATTGTGGTTCACCGTTTATGTCGTAAAAAAACTACACACCAGAAATCGTTCAAACTAAATTTCGTTGTTAGATTTTATGGTTATGTATACCATTTTTTTTTAGATTTTATCAACCCATAGTTTAGAAATTAGTGGGGGGGGGGGGGGGACACACTTTTTTCAACTTTGGAAGTGTCTCTTGCGCAAAATATTGAATTTATAAAAAAATGATATAAGAAACCTCAATACCATTTTTGAGTTTTTGTTCAATGTATGGGAAACCCGAAAATATTTTAATTTTTTTCAAGTTTCTTATTAAAACCTAATAGCGGTTCACAGAAAACTTATAAGTACAAAGTTTGAATAGTGTAGTGCTTATAGTTTCGAAGAAAAAAGGGGTTGTGATATTCAAACAGACAGACAGACTTCACGAATCTATAAGGGTTGCGTATTTTGCCTTTGGCTATGGAACCCTAAAAATGTTCGTATACTACTAAAATTTCATATATTCGTACATGGAACATATGAATAGCGACTAAACAAACTTCAGTGTTTTGTGCGTTAGTCGAACACAGAACATATTGATTGAATAGGAATAAAGCACTTTATTTGATTGCACAATAGTCCACACAAATTGTGGAGCTATTCGAACAAAATGTTTTGGAATGGCAACATCACTTCAATCAATTTTACCTTACATACCGTGCATGTAAATTCCATGTTAGAATTTTTTTTTAAAGTTGTAAATATGAGAACTATTGTCACACGACTTTTGTTTCGAATATAGAATACCTGATATGTTATTTCACCAGCGTTCCAGAGGTTAAGCGCCAATAGTAAAAACAACGATCCCACGAATGTGTATGTCATGAATGAACTAATCAGATCCAAGTTGGGTGATAACTGAAATCAGAAATTTTAAATATTGTTTACTTTTTATTTTAAAACTATAACGTGATCCTTGGGCTATTCGTTATGATTGATTTTGTGGGGTGACATTAATCAATGTTTTTGTAAATTTTAAACAGAGATATTTCTAACATACTTAAAATTAAAATATATGAACTATAAGAGTTTGAAAAAACTACAAAAATTAGTTAACATCAAATACGTATGAATTCTATTATAAAGCTGAACAAGTTATGAGTATAGGATCAAGAACGGCCGCAAATTTCAAAGCATTTAGAAGTTTTCTTAAACCACGACGAACTGCTTTCATCCGAAAGCTGCATTTTCACTTACACCTACTTACAAGATAAGACGTGAATATTAGTAAAGTTTTAAATAGGTACTCACAGCTAAACGTAGCAAAAGCAAGACCGCGACAGCAGAACTTTCGCAAACTTGGAGTGACATAAATATTCCGAAAACACGATGTATTTCGTCTGCTAAACTAGATAAAAACAGGGGTACGCTTACAATGATAGACGGGTGTAATTACGACGAAATAATAATATACTTACAGATGTATAGCAAATAGATAACACTCGTATCTAAATTAAAATAATTCTATCAATAAGTATCTAAACATATAGCAATAATGGATTTCTATGATACCAAGTATTTTTCGAAGCACAACTCAACCCTTTTTTATAAAATGATTAGCATCAGTAGAGCCAATACCGCGGTCCTGAAGTGGGATTACAAACTCAAACTATTTGACAATGATTATGGAATAACATGGCCTGAAATCGCCGGACCGAAATGCATGCGTGGAGTACTACCACCAGGCCACCCAACCACTTGGTTAACAACGGTCGAAAAAACAAAAAAAATACCATTTGCATAAAGACGTAGCCTAAATCATGCAAAATGGAAATTTGGACAAGGAAGGCCGACCTCAAGTAAATAGAAAAAGGCAGAAGAAGAAGAAATGAACTACTGTGTTCATTTCTTAGGAAATAAAGATATTTCAGATGCGCCTTCTGATTCGGAATCAAAATTTTAAGATCATATGTTTGAAAAAGCATTATATTACAAAAAGGCACACAAACCTTTATATTTTAATAATTGGAATACTAATAACCAGTCTCCAGCGGACTTTAAAATCACACATTTCATTTTCAGTTTGGCAAATGAGCGAACACTGTAGGCGTTCAATATAGTAATGTTAGGGTTTATTATTATTTATTGTAGCGTAGGTATAGTCTGACACCTAAGTGTTTGAAATCTAAGTTTTTAAATTGCCCTAGACATGGTCTCAAAGGAATACAGAATGAAACTTGTATGGTGGTGACATTCAATGTTTTTGTATAATAATATATAAAAAACATTGAATGGTCTACCAAGCCCGAAAGATTCTATTTGTCATTTAGGTCTCCAAAAGGAAATTTCTCATTAGAAAAGTTATTTTGTAAAGAAAATTAAACACTTACAACATTAGCTTCTGATGCATTAAAATACCTTCCATACAGCCGGATCTCAGTGTTACAAGTGCAAACTTTTTGTTCACCAAGATGTTTTTGTCAAAATCTTCCCTGATTCTTTCAAAATGACGGTTCAGGGTGACGAATTTGTGCGTCATTGTAATAAGGTGGGTAATTGGCATGCAGTCAGCGGACATCATCGGCAACATCATGTACAACCATGTGACGTAAAAGAAGACGCGAAAAAACGACGCAGCTGACGATGTGTCGTTATAAAACGGCAAATAGGTCACGACTGTGTAAAACGGCGCCCTGTGGACAATTTGCACTACTTTATATTGAGTTGGTTGTTTTCAACTATTACGGATTCAATACCAATACGGATGGCATATTTTTGCAAATTGATACACTGATTAAGGTAATTTATTATTTGAAATTGTTGAGGGTGATCTTTAGTTGCTCTAAAAACTGTTTTTTAAATATAGGTTTAATTTGTTGTAGGTAATCAAACATTTTCTTCTTAGTGTGCCCCTAAGTGGTGTCTCTCTGAATTATTTTGCCGCTATATAATTACGCTGTCATATTACATTTTACATCGATGAATACTATTATTTATTATTGTTTTTCAGGTAGTTTTTTTAAGTGACTTAAATTAAAATTATAGCTATACATAGTTATCGATACTTCGATATAAATACCTCAGACTTTTATTGAAAAAATATGGCATCATACAATTCTAAGCTTGTGCTTGAGTCTTTTAAAAAGTGCAAAGATTGTTATGCTTTTCAGTCACAAATAATTCTATTAATTACGATTAACACTTGAAGTAAACATAAACGTTTATCCTGGGGCGAGATCGAACCCAAAAGGGCCCTTAACTCAATCGAGAACAGAAGTGTTGTATGTACTCTAAGCGTTTACGTGAATCGGTCACCATTAGGACATTAGTTTGACCAATAAAATATGCCATTTGGAATAGAAACTGTTCCAATAATGATTTTGAGAGGCTTAAATAAATTATAGGTGAGAATTTGAAAATCCATCCGTATTCGTTGCTTATTAACCATAGTACAAGAAACTTGGTCAAATGAAGGCTAGCTGGCGCTGCGTGAATGTCGGCAGATATTATTTAAATATTTTATCATGAGACATTGAAAAGTCTCTACCGTATTTAAAATATCGTGAATCCAAAATCTGTCTACCCTAAAAAGGCGCTCAGCATATTGCACTTAAGAATGCCTCACAAATTAGCGTCTCAAAGTTCTGAAATTCGTGAATCCTAACGTGGTATTGGGATATTTCATGGTTATTTGAATTCCTTCAGAGAATGTTCTCAATCTCGGCAAAGAAATGCTCACACACAAATTAAGTAAATCGTTTATTACATTACAGGATTTCACAAAATATATAAAGTTTTGGTCTCTCAAATATTAACTGTCTAAAAAATATCCCTTAATATAGAAAACAGTATAACGTACACGTCAATACCTACCTTCAGTCAAAACTCGTCGTGTACTTTCTACGCCATAAGCGAATAACGACAAGTAGACCGATATAACATACAATAGTACACCGATCTTGGCTTTCAAGTACTGTCTCCTCATATTTATTCCTCTTCGAATTTCTCACCGACGGTGGCCATTTCATAATTCAATTTCTTATTGAGCCTTTATGATACAACAATAGTAACATTTTCGTGAGCACTATGTATAATCGCGAAAAAACATGGCTGCGAATTTTTTTCCACCTCAGGAAAATCTCCAAAAAGAGCTGCCAGGTTTTCGAGGATATCATTATGGTGTAAATAGAGAATGATATATATGTATACATCTTATACGGGAACGTTTCATGATATAAATTCTCATACCAGCAGTTACCGGCGCCCGCGTAATAAACATATTTGCAGAAATCTCTCAGTAGTTCTTTTGTGTTTGGCGACATTTTCAAAACTAACTTATTAAATATCTGACAAAAGACTAGTTTGGTAAATATGAAATGTGCTTCTCGCAATGCCAAGATATTTCCTAACGCAAAATGAAAATGTTTTTCATTATATAGCGGTTTCAAATTTTTATTTCGAAGACTTAAATAAGTGGTTTCGTGTAATACTTTTACTGTTAATTAGTGGGTAAAGTTTCCAAAGCTGTGGCAAAAACCTTAATTAAGGGAAACACTGTAATAAGTTATATTGTCAGGGCGGCAATTTGTCGCGGTAATTAAAGTATTGCGTTAACTTAAATGATAACAAAAGTAAAATGATGATGTGAACCAAAATTTAAATTGTAAAAGTAGTTACCTAAGTGTTTTCCTTTATGTGAACGGTAAGGGAAAAAAAAAACATTAAACATTTATTTGTAAGACACAGGTGGTAAAAATTTTTACAGTTGGTAAGCGTCATGTGAAATAATGTTACACTATGTCTTGCCAATATGAGGCGTACAAATTTTAAATTGAATAACTTAACTACTGGAAATAATGCCATTGGCATTGTCATGATTACATTTTCGTTTCAATGATAAACATAAACTGCTCTTATTGTTTATTAGGTCTAGAATATTCCAGATTTTTATAGTATATATTTTAAACAACACCTGTTGAGAGTGAATTATGTACATAAGTAGATTACAAAAATATACATACAGTGACTACATCTTGATTAATTTAATTATAAATTATGTTGTTGTATGGAATACTGCTGCCACCTATGGGATGGATCAGCCAAATACAACTGCTGCTTTGACTCGATTGAGCGTGCCTTGAGCGCTCATTGCCGACCCTACTCTGACTGACGCTAAGCTGCAAAGCCTCGAGCATCGTCGTAGAGTTGCACGGCTGTCGGTTTTTTACAGGCTACATTTCGGTGAGTGTGCGATGGAAATACACGCGTTAATTCCACCAGCCCCTTTTCACCATCGGGATACAAGACGGAGGCGAGCGTTCCATCCTTACGTGGTAGACATTCACCACATCCGCACAGCCTGCTTTGGTGCCTTCCTAATGCGCACCGCAAAGGAATGGAATTCTTTGCCTCCTTATGTGTTCCCCGATCATTACAACCTGGCCGTCTTCAAGGCAAGAGTGAATAGGCTGTTTCTAGGCAGGCATGATCCGTGAGATGGCGGTCAAATGTCTGCCTATAAAGGATAAAAAAAAACACCCAGATAAAATTCAAATGTTCGTAACGTCGATTAACGTCGGAATCCAACCATCTACTCTGGCGCATCAGGTCATCTACAACAATTATAATTGTCTTACCACAACCAAAATTCGCCAATGGCGTCTTTAATAATGGTCATAGAATGTTATTATTAGTAATTATTTTATTAGTATTTTTTTATATTCCTAACATTGATATAACTTTATTTTGTTTTAATAGGCTTGAATAACTGTTTAGTAGAGGACATAATGCGCCAGGATACTAAAGGTAAAGAAATGTATCGACGAGATTTTTTTGAGTTTGTACCATGGGTCAAACCATATAACTTGGCTGGTGCCGTTACTTTGATAAATAAGCTACGAGGATTCAGTTAGGCTGCCATAAGCTTAACACGAAATAAAAGATGAGTAGTATCCGTACTAACATACGCAACTGAGACTTTTTATGATTAGTTCACAAGTTTAAAGTCACCTAAGGGGTAATGGTGCAACCTATGCTCTGGTTTAAGTTCATGATATTTTTTTAAAGATAAAATCTGAAGTCATGTTCGAGCAGTTTAAGTTACCAACACAGCTTGATGGATTAGCAAGTTGAAATAGCAGTGTGCTGGTCACGTATTTCGTAGAACCGTTGGAGAAGATGAGTTATAAAGTGGAGAACGCGTCTTGATAATTATAGTGTGGAGGCTGGATGATTAAAAGTGCAGGATCGGAATATCTTGAACAGAATGGGCAAAAGCCACGTCAAACAGAGGGCTGCAATATGTTGAAGAGGATGGGAACGTCTTTTTCAGTAGAAAAGAATAGCTACTACTCAAGAGTAGCACGTAGTCTCACAAGATTATAAGTTTTTATTTTAAGACGTTTTTTTTTCTGTTGAATATTTCTTCTCGTGGTTTTATGACTGAACTCAAAGGTATAGTTATGTTCTAAATTACCATATTGTACGTTTTTAGCATTCGATGGGTTCCCAGAATCTTTGCTTATTGTTTGGTATTAAAAAAAGGTTGAAGAGTAAGAGTTTAACCTACAGCTTACAGTAACATTTCGATAAAAATTAAAAAACACAAACCGTACAACGAAACACGTGTACCATTAAACAAGCATAACGTTGTCTTTAAAGACGGTTTATTATATTTATTTATAAACATAATTTTTCGGTGTAAATATTTGTAGGGAAAACAAAAATAACACACTTGGTCTTTCACATGAAACATTACGTTATATAGCGTCACATATTTTGGCCATTAATTTCTTCAACGAAGTTAGGAAACTTACGTTAACGCAGTACTCGTATAATTTCGCGTTAATTAATTAAACAGTCAATTAAAGTCGAGGGTTGTACACCCAAACTGTGGCACAGAATTGACTTATGTGATTCTGTAAAATATGCTATAGGTTATCTAGTGTTGGTTTAAAAAAAATGGCCTACTGCGTGTCGGACTTATCCGTGGAGGGTTCTACAGAAGTAAGTAACATAAAATAAAATTGTTATTAAGGCATCTACTACAGCTTTATTCGAAGAAAATAGTGCTTCACCGTTTATGACGTAAAAAAAATCACTATTGACTAGATATCGTTCAATTCATTGTTAGATTTCGTGGTAACGCAACTACATCATATATATTTTTTTATTTTATGAATCCCATTTTTTAGAAGTTAGAGGGGACATTTTTTCCACTTTGAAAGTGTATCTCGCACAAACTATTCAATTTATAAAAAAATGACATTAGGAACCCTAATATTTTTTAGACCTAATTACTAATATCCCACACGTGTGGGTTCGATGAAAAAGGTTTTTTGAGTTTCAGTTCAATGTATGGCCCCAATATATATAAATATTTTTAAGTTTCTTGTCATAGCCTTACAATATTAGCTCATAATATTATACTCATTCTCAAGTAGCAATTTCATGTTTCATTAATGTGATATCGAATTCAATATCAATTGTGCGGCTTTATACGAGGCATTCGCCCGTAACAGACTTGGGCTTGATAGACAGGCGTACACGACTATCTGCATGGGCGTTTTACCGATAACAAAGTGGTTGAAAAGATAAGAACTTTGACTACAGCTTAATAGGGGTCTAGTGAGTGCTTGTTATATACTCATTAAGCCTTTGTGTGTTTGTGTGTGTTTTAATACTTTCATTAATTGAATACATATAGTTATATTTTTCTAGGACCCATTGCGAGGTTTCATACCGTCTGTAGAAAGTTCACACCAAACAATTTTTCGAGTGTCAACTGTCGTAACCATAGAAGTAATTACAATATATGGTCTATGCGACTTCACGTTTTTCCCAATTTATTTAGGTCGAGGTGAGCATCCTTTAAAGCTGAAAGGCCGTCTCTAGGGAGCGCTTCTAACGTAACGTTGATATCCAAAGGTAGGAACAGGAAAAAACACTTACAATGCGGCCACTGTATTAGACTACCTGATCACGTAGAAGGAAATCTGCCTGACCAATAATACACCTTCACCCTTTACTCAATTCGTATTCAAGAGAGGGTAAGAGTACGGGGCGGGGATTACAAAACTGTGTTCGAGAAGCGGCTGTAAACAGCTTTAACGCCTTTATGGGGATTACAAACCGAGAACCGCAGTTTCATACTTGCCTAGAGTTTCAAAATCGAAACAGTTGGGAAAAATATTTTTAACAAAACACCGATGCTGTTAACTCGTGCACTCGGCGTGCGGGCGCCGCTTAAGCAAAAATAGACAGGTGATTATATGCTTGTAAAATATAAACGAAAAACAGTGGAATACTAAGAATTGCTTTTGATGATTATGTCGGCAAATCGAGAAATACTTCCGGCTTGTAATAGGCTCGGAGATGTCCTCGTATCGAGTTTTATATTGCCAGTTCAAATATAAATTTGACGTGTGAGGTTTAATGGATTTAAAGTCGAATATTGTTAACTTTTGTTTAATCAATGTACATTCCAATTAAAATAATTCGTTATCCGAGTGGAATCACGTTTGCCTACACAAACAGTTGTTTGCATCAGCCTTCCCCAGAACAAAGGCGATTGAGCTGGAGTGACGCGACGCTTGGGATTTCAATTGTAAGATAGTTATTTAGAGCCGGTTTCTCTCGACATATCCCAGTTGGATGCCTATTCATTCATGTACTATAAATCACTGAGGTAAACTCGTAGAAACAGGTCTAATCCGCTTCAGAGAGATTTTCGAAACATCAATATGTTACAAGCCACGTGCTTAAATTCTTGATAATAACAACGTGGTGAATGTGATGAATTATAAAGAAACTATTTTGTTTTGGTTTTTGCTTCCCTTTAATTGTCTAGACTAACCAACGTCTTTCAACTACATCTTCTCATTTTTGCCTTTATTTAATAATATGAAAATTCAATATGCGAAATCTAATAAATCGAAATCTAATACAGTACCGTTGCATCTATTATATTATGCGGAGTTGCATCAAACAAAAATTACAAAACAGACAAGAGTTTATGTTTGGTTTGACTGTTTTTATTTATGTGAAAAGGTTTTCCATATTGATTTTAGAGACAAAACAATGGTTTTATTCACTATTGTAGTAATTTCGGATGCTTCAAATACACGACCTGATAATTTAATTTATTTTTTATATTTAATTAAATTTATTTCTTTAATTAATTTTATTTAATTTATTTTTGATTTGTGATGACTGCACTAACTTACATAATGTAATCGTTGTTATGATGTCACTGTGCTAACCATAGGCCCACATCATAGATGTAGAGAGATAAGGTGATATTAGTTATGTCTTCCCACGCGGGGCCAACGCAAACGGTAGCGACGTTCTAAAGATACGATTAGTTCCAGTAGCCGGGAGGAACTCAAGATAAAATATTTGATCAGTCATTCGATGACTGTCCCTAACTCCAAGTTGTTTAACTTCTAAGATCGTCGAACAANGCCTGGTCTCTACGCCCACCGCCATAATCATTCCACAATAGCAAAGGTAGTTAATATAGTCGCAAAATACCAGTCAAATAGAAAGAAAGAAAATACATTTATTTGACCACAAAATTAATATTACAAGACTACAACAGAAACAGAACAGTAAAAATCAATTCAACGATAGAAGAAACAAAAATAAAGGAAACAAAAAGAAGAAAAAAAGCAAATCGTTATGTATTTAATAAAAAAGAAAATACAATATATTTATGTGATCAAAAGGGCCCTGGCGCAGCTTTTGTTGCCGCGTGTTGAGTTGGCATTGAAATTATTCAAAAGTGGACACGGCAACGCTGTTATTCTGACAGAGCCCAATAATTACCTAATAGATAACTAGTCTAATAATAAAAATAGGTACCTAGTTTTAGATTTTCCTGTGAAGACCCGAGGCAATATTGATGAAGTTCTAAAGATTACTTAGTGTAAGTCAAATTTATATTCATTATCCTCTATTATCGATAAATTACTGTCGGTATTAATTAGCCGTTGCTAATATTCTTAATTATTGATTACTTGAATCTTAAGTTAGTTCGTGAATATTAATGAATCTATGTTATTGGGGAGCAAATAAGGCTTACAAATTTGTTCACTCGACGACAAGAAACTTTTTCCTCATGTGGATTGGATTAATTGGTGATAAAAACAAATACTTATTGTCATTATTATTTATAAAATTATTTAAATAAATGTTTTGTAAAAAATAAAGGCGCACAAGCTTGAAGAATACTAAAAGCGTGTGTTTATTTAGTTAAAACACGTTATGTTTTTATGTTGAGGTTTTTGAAGTTAGGTATCGTGGGTTTTCCCAGTTTTCGTAGCGTAGGACGCCCTCCGGTCTGATGGACCAACGACTTGCGGAAGGTCGTTTGATGAGAAAAACGAAGGACCGGAATATCTCGCAATCGCACACAAACGCACATTCAAACACACACACAGACACAGACACGCACATACACACCCACACGCAAGCACACACACGTTTACTTACACTCAGACAAGCACACAAGCACTATTTTGTAAGTTTTAGGATTAAGTTAAATTTTGTTTTATTGTTTCCTTTAAATTTGTAGTCTGAAACAGTCTGTCTTCGAGGCGGGCGCTAATGATTGCGACACAGTCTTTGACTAATGCGGTCATTAACGCAATAATGTTTGTGATAAGTTTGTTTTAAGTTTCAATAAAGATTATTATTATTATTATTATTATTATCTGGCGCAAAATGGGGGAGACCTATGTCTAACAGTGGACTGCGATAGGTTGAAGAAAGAGATGTTGCTTGGAGATTTTCCGTACGTCTACCGTAGGCGAATGATGCTGCTGAATGATTTTTACGTTAACTGTTTTAACCTATGATATTCTGTATTTATAAAGATAGATACGCCATCCGTGCCTCAATATTGGACCACCGAAGAGAGTACTACAGTTTGTACGCTTTTGTTTAGGTAAATGTACGCTTATTCGAAATATGTGTATGTGTGCTCTTCGTGCATTCGGAACACTTATTTCGATTGTTTTGTGAGTATAAGTCCATACTCTTTTACATCATTGTTTTTAACGGCATCCACGGGATGTATATATACTCTTTCGTGGATAAAATCGTGATTGAATGTATGCATGTATATTGTATATTGATTTTGTTTTATAAAATTTTATATGATTATATTTATTATATATATATTTTATATTTATATTTTCTATTATAAAATTTTATATGAATACATATTTATTCATTTTTTCGATTACGTGACTCCTGAAATAAAGATTTAAATCTACGACAATAACAGTATAATAGTATGAACTAAGCGCCGATGTGAACCCTACCCTTAGTTTCCAAACACCTATAATGAACGTTAATTCTCACAAGGGGTAAGATTTATACACACTGTTCGACTAGGTGGGATAGGTCCCTCCTATACTACAATATATCAATGTGGTTCTCGGTGGATTAAAGTGTGAGCGCACGTACTAGAAGTGTTTTTCGACAGACCCGAGTTATCTCACGCCCAAGGAAAAAGTTTTAGCATCTGATCCCACTAGCGGTGTAATTTCAACAAATTCGGCCCCAATTGTAACCCATTATTGTCGGACGCAAATGTATTCTTTTTCGATACCTTCGGAATAATTTTATAAATTACCAACGAAAGGTTTTGGATATGGGATGCAGGTTGTGGATTTGAATATTTTATGTAAATAAATACGATAGTATGTATCCTTTTATTACGGAGTTGATGCTATTTTAATTCTGAGTTCTTAATCCTTAGAGTATCAATAATTATATATACTCTAAGTAAAATATTGAATATTTTCGTGGATTATTCATAATTATAATTTAAAATTTAGATAAAATAGAAAACACAGTAAAATCACTAAGTATTTAAAATTTTTAATCAATGGAATAGTACCATAATCCGGTTACGTACTGCTAAACAAGGCTTTATTGAATGGTTTTGATTATATTTTGCAACGCTGCCACCAATGCATCTCTCTCTCTCTTCAACCTATCGCAGTCCACTGCTGGACATAGGTCTCCCCCATTTTGCGCCAGATATACCGGTCCTCCGCTTTTCTCATCCAGCTCCCACCAGCGACCTTCCGCAAGTCGTCGGTCCATCGGGCCGGAGGGCGTCCTACGCTACGCTTGCCAAGACGCGGTCTCCACTCCAGAACTCGTCTGCTCCAACGGCCATCGGTTCTACGACATACGTGACCAGCCCACTGCCACTTCAACTTGCTGATCCGGCGGGCTATGTCGGTAACTTTAGTTCTCTTGCGGATTAAATCATTTCTGATCTTATCTCTAAGAGAGACTCCAAGCATAGCTCGCTCCATTGAGCGTTGAGTGACTTTGAACTTGTGAACCAATCCCGCAGTCAGTGTCCATGTCTCAGCTGCGTATGTTAGCACGGGTAGGACGCATTGCTCAAAGACTTTCGTCTTTAAGCATTGCGGAATAGTTGACGTTAAGACATGACGTAGCTTACCGAATGCCGCCCAGCCCAACTGAACCCTCCTACTAGCCTCCTTCTCGAAGTTATGCCGGCCAAGTTGGATGGTTTGGCCCAGGTAGATATACTCCTGCACAACCTCGAGACGGACGCCATCGACGCATATCGGTTGTGTCATGACACGACTGTTGAACATGACTTTTGTTTTGTCCAAATTCATGCCAAGCCCAACTCGTCGGGAAGATTCATTTAGGCTGTTCAGCATCTCCGCAAGCTCTTCCGATGACTCTGCCACGATGACGATATCGTCAGCAAAACGAAGATGAGAAATATACTCTCCATTGACGTTGACGCCTCGTTCAGACCAGTCCAGGGTCTTGAAGACATCCTCCAATGCGTTTGTGAACAGTTTCGGGGATATACATCCCCCTGTCTCACACCACGACGCAATTGGATGGGTCTTGTCCGCTGGTCTTGATCTGAACGGTCATCGTCGCTGCGTTGGAGAGACACTTCATCACCTCGATATTTCGCCAGTCGATACCGCATCGCTGCAGAGCCTCCAGAACAGCCCAGGTTTCGACGGAGTCGAAGGCTTTCTCGTAGTCCACAAATGCCATACACAGCGGCTGGTTATACTCTTCGGTCTTCTGTATAAGCTGCCGAACAGTATGGATGTGGTCCACGGTGCTGTAGCCTTTTCGAAACCCAGCCTGCTCCGGTGGTTGGAATTCGTCAAGTCTAATGGCGAGACGGTTCGCTACAACTCTGGAAAACAACTTATAGACGTGGCTCAGAAGCGCTATCGGTCTGTAATTCTTCAAGAGAGTTTTGTCACCCTTCTTGAAGAATAAGACGACAACGCTTCTGGACCACGCCTCTGGTGTAGTTCCTTGGTGAATGACGGCATTAAAGAGCTCAACTAATGCCCTAAGGACGGGCTGTCCACCGGCTTTTAGGAGCTCTGTCGTAATACCGTCATCCCCCGGGGCCCTCCCATTCCTGAGTTGCTCCAGTGCTGCACTAATCTCGCTAACGTCAACATCCGGGATATCCTGCGTATAATGGCGCCTTAGTGGGGCACGTGGATCTTCGGTGTCCTCGGTCTGTGGCTGATGAGCGCTCGATGAAAATAGTTGTCCATAGAATTTCTCAACCTCTTCCAGGATCTGTGGGCGAGTCGCAAGTAATTGCCCATCTGCTGTCTTAAGCTTAACCAGATGGCTCTTCCCAAGTGGTTTTTGGAAAACTTTGGGCCCCCTGTTCTGTTCAATAAGGTCCTTAATGAACCTTGTATTGAACAGCGGAATTTTCGTATACGCTTGGAGAGAGCCTGATATTCTGGCGAAGCAACAGCAGCAGATGGCATCTCGCGTCTCAGCCTCATCAAATCCAGGGTTTCGGGAGAAAGTTTGGACGACTTAGCTCGTTTCATCGGCGGGAAATGCCTGCGACCCAGTGTACACACCGCCTTCACCACGTTGTCGGTTATCTCGTCCACGTCGCCAGTGGTTTCCAGCGAGTCGAATCGATTTTGAAGTTCCAATTGGAACTGTTCGGACCCATAGTGTATTTGGAGCGGCGTAGGTCTGAGAGTAGATTTTATTAAGCGAGACCGTTCAGCCTGAAAACATATATTCAAAGTGCCTCGGACAAGTCGGTGATCACTACCGGTTTTAAACCTGTTGACCACTGAGACATCTTTAAATATATGTCGCTTATCCGCCATAATAAAATCTATCTCGTTCCTTGTCACAGTGTTCGGGCTCTGCCAGGTCCATCTTCTCTGAGGCTTCTTCTTAAAGAAAGAATTCATCAAGAAGAGCCCCTCCATTTCGAGGAAGTTGACCAGCATCTGCCCCCTGTGATTCCTGCGCCCCAATCCATGAAGTCCGATTTTCGATTCGCCGCGTTCTTGTACTCCCACTTTAGCGTTGAAGTCCCCCATAACAACATTGTAGAAGGTCGAAGTTGTGCCATGTATGGCTCTGGAGATATCCTCATACACGGCTTCAACCTCTTCGTCAGAGTGTGACGAGGTCGGCGCATATACCTGTACCACCTTCAGGGAGTACCTGTCGGTGAGTTTAAGTACAAGGTACGCTACCCGGTTCGACACACTACTGATTTCCACAACGTTGCTGACAAGGGACTTGTGAACCAGAAAACCGACACCACCCTGGGAAACCCTATCACCTTCTCGGAAGTAGAGCAAGTTTCCGGAGTCCAGGGTCATCGTGTCCTCCCCCTCTCTTCGGACTTCAGATAACCCCAGTATGCTCCAGTTAATATGACTTAGCTCTTCTTCCAATTCGGAGAGGTGATGGTCCAGCCGTATCGTGCGTCCATTATACGTAGCCAATGTCAGTTTTTTGAGGCAGCCTTTCGTAACCCGGGGATTCTTCGCACCCCCCGCCCCACCGTGACCGCGACCGCTGCCGTGGTCGGGAATAGTGGGGCTGCCGGGAACTGGGGGCCGATTCTGGTTGGCGCTACTCATGGGGGGTAAATGCCCGTAGTCACCACGCTGGGCAGGCGGGTTGGTGACCGCAGTGTGGACCAGTACGCAAGATGGCGCTGCTGCCCACCATCCGGTATAAGATCCCTTAGTCGGCTCCTACGACACCCTCGGGAGGAGTAGGGGTGGGGACACATGTATTCTTTTCTGCCGTCCCCACACGGCACCACCAATGCATATTAGTGGAAAATTGGATTCTCCTTTGCTTCCTTGCTCCTTTCCTTTACTTTTATGCCAGGTATGCCATGAGAAAGTGAGATAATCTTATGTCTAAAGAAATAGGGTTTCTGATTAACCTTACATTCCCTTGGAATTTCATAGTACCGATACGTGCTTCATGCTTAGATTAACAGCTTAGATAAACAGTAAACTACCTAGATGCACAATCCAACTCAAAAAGTATCCGCGGCAAAAGCCTGCCCATCGTGTCAGCTGGGCAGAATTTTCTTTCATAAATAAATATCCACTGACATTCACACAGCGCCATCTAGACCCAAGTTAAGCGTGAAGCCTGTATTATGGGTACTAAACAACGGATAAATATACTTATATATATATTTTTTTGTAAATACATATATATTTTACATAGAAAACACCCAGACCATTACAAACAGACATGTTCATGCACACAAATGTTTGTACTGCCCGGGGATCAAACCCGGAACCCTAGGTGTTGCAGCCGACCTCTCAACCGCAATACCAAATGGATCGTCATGTCATAAGCACGTTGCTTGCTATGTCATAATGATAAAATAGTGTGCTCGTGCTTTTGATTTTGTACTCTTCCTATGACGCGTTAAGGTCAAAATTTAATGAATAATCTTAAGTTCTAAATATAACAAAAATATATATATGTGTCATGGGACTCGGTCATTTTTAGGGTTCCGTAGCCAAATGGCAAAAAACGGAATCCTTATAGATTCCTCATGTCTGTCTGTCCGTATGTCACATCCTTTTTTCTCCGAAACTATAAACACTACACTATTCAAACTTTGTAAGTATATGTATTCTGTTAACCGCTATTAGGTTTTGACAAGACATTTGAAAAAAAAATATATATATATATTTTGGGGTTCCCCATACATAGAAACTCAAAAAAATTTTTTTAATCGTCCCCTCCACCTCCCAATGTCATTTTTTTCTAAATTGAATAGTTGGCGCGAGAGACACTTCTAAAGTTGAAATAATTTTATCCCCCCCTTTAATTTATAAACTATGGGGTTGATAAAATAAAAAAAAATATATATGATGTACGTTACCATAAAATCTAACAACGATATTGAGTTTGAACGATTTCTGGTGTGTAGTTTTTTTATAAGTCATAAACGGTGAACCACTATTTTTCATATTAAAGCTGTACTAGGTGTCTAAGTAAATAAAAATTACTTTATGTTATGTTACTTGCTGCTGCGGAACTCTCCACAGGCGAGTCCGACTCGCGCTTGACCAATTTTTATTTGGTTGACGCTTCTTCGTGATTGAGCATCTGGTTTGTTTATTGATGATCTAAGGCTTAATGCTATTTTTTGTGTGTACAAATTTCTTGTTATTTACATATGCATTATTATAACACTAGTTTCAAAGATTTAAAGGCAATGGTTGGATTGCATATGGATCCCCTGGAGTTAAAATGCTTCCCTTTCTCTTTTTGTTCAAGACTACAAAAATATAGGACTCATACTTTAAATAATTTTCGATGTAATTCCGGATATATATAAATAAAAGTGATGTTGCGGGAACGAGTCCTCCAAATTGAGGGCATTTAGGGGCTATTACCTGCTTGTGCAAACCCCTTGGGTTTATGCACAAGCAGCTCAAATTAAACTTTCTGTACGCTGGCGTATTTTTTTTTGGGTAGCCTTGATACATACAGCGGGCAAATTAAGATAAAAGAGTATTTCGATATGAGTTTTTTAATAGGTAGCTATTAAATCTATTACATAATTTATTACTCTTCAGGTCTAAAACTCATATTATTAATTTCTAGCCTCCTATTGTTGTCTCTATGTCGGATTTTGTAGCGAAATTTTAACACGCAACCAAACTGAATCTTGACAACCTTATTGACGGTTAACCGGAGAAACCCAATAAAAAATATGTCTTTTTCAGCTTCTTTAAAAATACAACATGCTAAAGATATTTATGAAACTAAGAAGCTGATCGCTTTGGAAACTTTATCGATGTATCGAGATTCAATCTGAACGAATAAGTCTTTATCAGGAAAAAAAAACGAGGAAAAAGTAAAATACAAAAGGGAATGAAGAACAAAAAATCAAGGTTGTATCTATGCGGTGCTTGTCATGATTTTTCAATTGTGAAAGCCAGAAAACATGGAAGACAAAGAAGAATTTCATATTAATAATGTTTTAGCAAGGAAGCGGAATACATCCAAAAACAATTGAGACACGTTTGAAACTGATCTCGATTTTATTCAATTTTTATTTATACATATTGCGCGCTTTAGTTACCCGTCAAAGATTTTCATTTTTTATTTAAGTAAGTTAATATTAATAACAAAATATAAAAAGAAATCCCATTGTTACGGACTTTATTGTCATGTGTGAATCAAAATAACAAAGAGACTTGTAGTGCCACGTGAGGTTATAATAAGAAACGTAAAACTTATGAAATACTGTACATAATATTATATTTAATTGAGCGACTATCTTATATATATAAAATTACCAGAAAAAGCCACCAGGATCTGGAACTTACCAAAAATGATGAAATGTTTAATTCTGATGGAAATACTTTATTTAATAGAAATTTTATATATAAAATCAAACGCCATATTGTATTTCAAATATAATAATTATTATGCTGTAATCTATGAACTCTATAGTTGGTAATGTTTTATTTATTTCCTTGATATTTCCACCTTTTTCTGGGAAAGAAAGAAAGAAAACACATTTACATTGGGACACAGTGTATTCTAAAGTTTTCTCAATAGTCATATGCATGGTACTCCTTATTATTTAATTTGGTCAATAATTTTCGAGACAATCGCAACGACATCCATGCACAGTCTGGCGGAAAATATTATTTTTGTTGACATTTGTGTGCTATAGTTTTAAGTAAAAAGTTAGCCACGCTTCAGCACAAATGGACAGGCTTGATTGGAGTGGTATCAAAAACTGTCCGAAACAAGACTTTGCGAATTAGTGTGGTTACCTACATGAGGTTTAAAACCCACTTTTGCCTCCCTACTTGGTCCTCAACCTTTTCTTAAGGTCAGCAACGCACTTGTTGCTCCTCTTTACCTGCGAGTATCCATAGGTGCCGGTATCATTTAGCGTCAGGTTACCTTTAGCTCGTTTGCCTTCCAAAGTTATTAAAAGAACAGTTCATTTAAAATATGTTTTATGAACCAGCAACAGCTTTATTATAATACTAAACAACGGGTAGACATACATATGACTACATACTGATATGATTTAGAAAACCCATTTGGTGTTATGGTTGAGACGTTGGCTGCAACACCAAGGGTTTCGGGTTCGATCCCCGGGCAGTACAAACATTTGTGTGCAGGAACATGTCTGTTTGTTATGGTCTGGGTGTTTCTATGTATAATATGTGTGTATTTACAAAAAAATATTACATAAGTATGTTTATCCGTTGTTTAGTACTCATAATACAGGCTTCACGCTTAACTTGGGGCTAGCTGTGTGAATGTCAGTGGATATTTAATATTAAATTTGTTATATACTATTTTTAATCATATTATACGTAGAAAACATCCAGACCATGTTTATGCAAAAAATGTTTGTACGGCCCGGCAATCGAATTCTTGGTGTAATAGCCGACGTCTCAACCATAACACCAAATGGGTCTTCATTTAGGTATATCTGTTATCGTAAGAGTCACACAAGTAGGGCAGGATGTGGTACCCACGCTTACATACTTAGTAGGCACCATATACTTTCCTGAATACGAAAATTTTAAGATCATGATGCGATCAAAGATTAAAAGTCATCTACTTGAAAACTTTAGTTACGTTTGAAGTATTAACTGGTCGTACTGGGAAGCATCACACCCGAAGTAGTAAAAAGTACTAATTTGGAAAGCTATTCCAAATATTACGTGTACTGCTTTAAGCATTGAAGTAAATCAAAATTAACTTAATCTAAGGCCTCTTTAATGTAACATACGCCGATTTATATTATGTATAATAAGAGCCTTTGATGACAGTATCTTACTATAATTATAATTCAATTGAGTGCCTTTTGTATAAGGGCTCTCACTATCCATAGAGATCATTGAAATGAATAGCATAAATACTTTGGAATAATAGTCAAATTGTCGCTACATTTCTCAAATGTTTTCATAAGAAAACCTAGCCAACATATTATATTTGAAAATTTGTCACATCTATAAATAATATGGTATTTATGAAAATCAGCACGTAATAATCTGAAATCCAGTCAGACATAGTAAAGTCATTAAAAGGTCGTCTCATCAGGCCAATTAGGAAATATCCTTTAAGGAGCTGAATAAATATCTTTGTATCCACATCAAAGAGTATGAAACAAGTACAATTTTCGTTGTTAGATGAAATCTTTGTCAAGAGATAGCATTTTAATTTGTGAATAATGAGCAATTTTACAAATTACCTATAAGTAAAATTAAAGAAATTAAATTGCATTTTCAATCAAACGTACGTATTAACGATTCAATGTTTTGATCTGATGGGAAACATGAAGCATTACCTAAAAATAGACAATAATACCAAGATACGCTCATCTGTTTAGTAGGTCTCATAAAGTAAATAAAAACTCCGAATTATGAACGAAGAAATCCCATAAGTGAAGGCGAAGTTTTGCTTATCTTTTAAGGGAAACATACATTTCAATTTGCAGTCTATGTTTGTTGCTACTTACGTTAACGCAAACACGTTGACTTGCAAATAAAGACATTTGTCAATACACTTCCGCTGGAGTTAGGTAAAAAGACATTTTAAAGTTAAATTAGTTCAAAGTTTGCGCGTTTCGATTGCTTGCTCTTCTCTCAGTCGTCTTGTAAGGACGAAGTGAGGTTACATATTCAATGTTTGTGCTTTCATTTGATGTTGACTACTTCGTATAAAACACTTTTATTTGTAACAAAAAAAAAATTGATAATTTACAACTTTACACGAACAAGAAGTCCTTAGTAAGTCATGTTAACGCGAGTAATACGTATGTACGTTTCAACGTTTATAGATAAAATGTCCCGCAAAGTTTCGGGTCGTTGAAGTTTAGAATAGCATATCCCTATTTCCAGCCACAACGAGGTTTTTGGGAAAGTACTTAGAGCTGTAGTTTTCAGATTAGGCTGTTATATTATGATGCCATTGATGGGGAGTATGAAAGTATTTTTGTTTTGGATTACCATTTAGTTCATTTTGTATCTGTATATGTGATTTTCTTGTTCCATGTAATCACTGTCTTCAGCTATATCATTCTTTCTAGGTCACATCCATAATTGTCAATGTGTTTGCTGATTCTTCTTCTTCTTTGTCGTTTCACTCTTGACAGAGTGGTCGTGGACGTCATTTTAGCTGTCAGTGGCTCGCCTAACAATACGCCGCCATTCCTGTCCGATGACCGCCTTTCCGGTGTAGACGTGCAGGGAAGTATCTACAGTTGTTTTTAATTGGTATATCGATCTCATAGGCGCTCTACCTCGCGCTCGGGTGCCCTCAACTTTACCCTGTACCGCGTGGCGCTGTGGCGTGTTTTTGTTTTCTTCTTTTTCCCATCTAAGTAGCAATGAAAAGAAATAAGCTTCCATACACCATTATTATAAAGAACGATACACACATAAAAACAGCGCAAGTCAATTAAAAACCTATCAAAAATATGCATTGTATAGGGTTATGTCCCTAGGATTCTCTGCTATTTTTTTTATTGACACAAAATAAGATCAAATACAAATAGTACTCATTAATACTAAGCTCTAAGCATGCTTATTCTCAGCTCAGACTAAGCCAGGTCACTTCCGTGGAGACTAAATCACTTCCATGGATGATTAAAATCTACGGCATCCACGGAAATGACAAAAACCGTTTCAAAAATTAAAAAGTTACCTCAAAATTGAAGCTTGAAGTTAGGCATTTTGTTAACAATTTCTGTATATAGGTAACTATCAAAATCATAAAAAAACATTGTGAAATCAACAAGTTTTCACTTTTGCCGACGATCACAAAAGTGACAGTTTGTTATGCTTGACGAAATTTGAGAAGGTTCTTTTCAACACAATTTTATTGAAACCTCTAGCGATATTCAAACCTTTGACTGTTGAAATGTAAAGAACATATTCCTTAATTTTTATTGTCAATTTTCGTTCGGATTATCATATTATATTTTTCGTGAAAAAGTTAGTGTGACATTTGCCCATGGAAGTGTCAAATTTTATGCTCACATTTTCTAATTTCTGTATTTTTATCTAAGACAGCACTTTTAACGAAAATTATGATGCTTATTTCATTGAGCTATGACTACACTAATCAACATATTTTTTAATTTTGGAAGATACCTTAATGTATAATTTTAAAATATTTTTTATGTTTAAAATTGGGTTTGTCACATACACGGAAGGGACGTTTTCGTATACGTTTTTTATCATAGCGATTAATTAGTCACTTGATGAAGAAATATTTTGTGTACACCTTATGCATTTATCATAAAAGATCTAACAAAAAATCGTAAATAATTAAAATGCTGTTTTGCATATGAATAAAAACATGTAACCAATTTTTTACATGAAAATGAGAAATACCTAAGTATTTGCCTATTTATGAATTATACTTATCAAACGTCAACTCTAGATCTAAGACCTATCAAAGGTCAAAATCAACATCATTTATTAAAATTAGGCCCGAGAAGGGTACTTAAATGTTTCAAAGGGAAAAATCCGGCATGAAACTTAGTTGGATGGATTATAAATTTAATGACGAGATCATATTATTTTTAGAAATAGCTCAATATAGGTTAATCTCTGAGTCTTATCTTAACACAAGCCCCTAAATGAAGGAAAAGTCGGTCGGTAAAATTTACTATAATCTTCAATCATCATTCATCAGTGCTTCAGATTTGGCTCACGTATTCTAATATAGCTATTGGTGTAAAGATTCACTTACATGGTGTACCTAAGTATAAATGTTAGATAAAAACACGAACACTATAATAAAAATGTACAATCATACATGTTCATGTCCTCATGTTCTGCCGGTATATGGAACCCTAATATCCGCCTCCTCAAACTACAACGCACACAGGTTGACAAATTAATTAATTATTCTTCACCGTTGCAAGTAAGTACGTATAAGAATTTTAAAGCTATCTCAAGTAAGCTGTTAATATTTTTAGTTTCGCGCTAACGAGGCACTACTATGGTGAAATACGAGCGTTCTGTCGCAGTGCATACAGCGAGTGCATACGCGGCGCACATTTGCCCAGAATGTGCAATAACGGCCTAGATAAATCTAAGCGGAGGTTGCTGTGTGCGATTGGCGTTCGGTGCCGATAGCGCCGGTTTCGGGCTCGCCATGAAATAATGCAGTAGTGATGCGGATTTCATTAACGACGTTCAACGCAACCATAAATAACATAACAGATGCATTAAATGACTCTTTATAAAATAATCTGCACTTATATTGCTGTAAAAA
Organism: Leucinodes orbonalis; assembly: GCA_019425675.1. Classification (NCBI taxonomy): domain Eukaryota; kingdom Metazoa; phylum Arthropoda; class Insecta; order Lepidoptera; family Crambidae; genus Leucinodes; species Leucinodes orbonalis. Next base: position 24,495 of record PQWD01005455.1, read on the forward strand.
CACACTGATTTCAACTCTTGTACATACGTACAATAGTTGGAATAATAGGCTAACTCGTGAACACACACTCAAACTATATAGGCAAACGAGCAAACGGCTCATCTGGTGGTAAATGACACCGCCGCCCATGTACATTAGCAATACCAGAGGGCACTGAAATGCGTTGCCAGTCTTTGAACAGGGAACACGCTATTTTTTTAAGGTCGCCAGGTCGAATCGCTCATGAAATATCTTCGGCAGAACTGATTCCAACATTTCGTCGTTCGGGACAAGAAATTACGACAAAAACGCATTGTCGAGGACTGTTACACTGGCTATACGTGGCCTATTTAATCTTCCCTTTACATGACAATCGCCAAAATTTTAGACACACTTAAAAATCTTACAATTCTATTGGATGTACGAATGTCCTGCGGTAGATAAAGGAATAACGAGGACGGGGGGTATATCAATAATTTCCTGATTCATTGGCCCAGTGCGTGACGACTGATTTTATATCTCTCTCTTCAAGCCATCGCAGTCCACTGCTGGACATAGATCTCCCCTATTTTGCGCCAGATATCCCGGTCCTCCGCTTTCCTCATACAGCCCCCACTAGCGACCTTTCATATATGATTTCATATCGATCTCGCGATTTTGACTTAAGCCCCGAAAGAGCCTGGGAACTACACACTTAGCTAATTTAAATTTAAGCACGACCGGTGCAGGTGTAGTCATAGTTTGAACTGATACTAGGTTATTCAATTTCAAAACCAATCTAGTTGCTACTACGTACTCAATGAAATAATGATTTTCCGAAATTAAAATTAACTGTTCACTTTAATCCAAATTAGGCCCACGGGGTGGGTTACGGCCCAATCTCCCGATAGCTATGACATATGGGGAGGCCTGTACCCTGTAGTGGGCCATTAAAGGCTGGTGATGACGATGAATAAGTTGTTTTTTAAAAGGTTTAAGTCTGCAATAGGTGAAATTGGGTCCATAGTCCAACAGATGTCAAGGCTTGTTAAAAGAAGCTAAACTAAACAATTTTGCACAGTATATTATGTAAATAAAGACACATTTTATTGTAAAGGCAGTTGACCCTATTGAAAGTGGAACTCTAAGAAGGGACAAAGACTTGTCGCCGAGGAGCTGAAGAGGCGTAAACAAACTTCAAGATGTTTATGGAAAGCCAATTGCATATTCATTTATTGGAATATATTGATCGAGTATTCGTGGGCGCCAAGGTAAGTAGATTATTTTAATGTGTTTAAGTTATAATGGGTTTGGTGTATTTTTAGATTAAGGGAGATCATGTGAGTGGTTTAATGCTAAAATTACAATTTTATTGCATCGAATATAAATAAATATTCACTGACATTCACACAGCGCCTTCTAGCACCAAGTTAAGCGTAAAACTTGTATTATGGGTACTAAACAACGGATAAACATACTTATGTACTTTTTTTGTAAAGACATACAAATAATACATAAAACACACAGAACAATACAAACAGATATGTTCATGCACACAAATGTTTGTACTGTCCGGGGAGTGAAACCTTGATGTATTAGTCGACATCTCAACATAACACCAAAAGGGGCCGTCAACAATA